>JADLZK010000187.1:0-100952 GCA_015847255.1 Hyparrhenia diplandra
GAACACAGAACGACTGACCGGCCGAGTAGGAACCGTGTGTTTGTTTCACCAATCAACTTATTTTAGATGTAGTGATGCATCACAATTTCTTTCCTCAAATTTGGAGTGAAAGCTGCCTTGTCATGAATCAACTCATTCCATTCTCCCGACCGAGTCAGTGATGGACCACATCGTTCCGCAACCTAACACCTAGTATGCTTGTTTTGATCCCACAAGAGACATATCTTATGTCAATTTAGGACTTTTGGATCCACTAGCACTATAATTAGCAGCTAATGATGAGTACTGAGTGGGTATATTTTCCCGGAAATTTTGAGTATATTTTTCTACTTTCCATACTAAAGTGTATTATCAATAAATGGGGCAGCATCAAAAGACTTAAGTCCACGCACTCATATGTTCAAAGAACAGAAGAAGAACAGATGTCACTGTACATAACTTGAGTCTTGGACTGATAGATACGTACACCAAATTGAGTAGACTATTACTTGACTTCAGTGGCCAGTATTACTTGTTCGCTGCTTATTGCTGCAAAAGATGAGGAGGCTACCATTTGACACGCAGCAGAAAAGCATATGAGGAGCCCTGTGCGGGCTCGTCGTGATGCTCTTGCTCTATTCTATGTGCAGGCATGCATCTTCCTCCTCGGAGCAGGAAGTGTCTGGCGATGGAAAGAGCCCCTGCTGGCGATCAAGCTGGAGCTCTCCGACCCCATGGGCTCGCTTGAGCTCGTGGAACAGCACAAGCTCCGATGTGTCTGCCAGTGGTCCGGCGTGACATGCAGCCGCCGGCACCCAGGCAGAGTGGTGGCACTGGATATGTCATCGAGACAGCTGTCGGGCGTCATCTCTCCGGCGATCGGCAGAGCCTCACGTTCCTTCAGGGAGGTCACCTTTAATTCCAACATGCTGGCCGGCGTGGTGCCAGGCACCATCGGCCCATCTACGTCAGCCTGTACATCCTTTCTCTGTTCAACAACTCCTTCCATGGTGAGATCCTCGAGAGCTATGCAACTGCTCCAACCTCGTGTACCTCACCCTTGGGTCTAACCAACTGAAGGTGAAATTCCTGCTGGGCTTGGCCTGCTGTCTCAGCTTCAGGACTCCACATCCACTACAATAATTTAGTAGGTATATCCCACCATCGATCGGCAATCATCTTACCTTGCTTCAGACTCTTTATGTCCACTACAATAATTTAGTAGGGAGCATACCCAAAAAGTCTTTCCTATTTAGATAATCTCATAATGTTTGATGTGAGTGTAAATAACTTCCGAGACACTCCACCACTGCTCTTCAACAAGTCATCGCTTCAATATTTCGGAGTTGCATCAACAAGCTGCATGGAAGGTTGCCCGCTGATGCAGGCGCCAACCTGCCCAGTCTCAGAATTATCCTTTTGCTAACAACCGCTGTCCGAACAATTCCTAGTTCAATTGGCAACGCCACCTGATCCAAGCACTAGATCTTTCAATGAACAAATTCCACGGGAGGGGTGGCACCAGAGATGGTAAGCTCTGCCCGTTTCCAAGTCATGATGGGTGTAAATCAACTGCAAGCAGAAGATGAACAGGGCTGGGAGTTCTTCACGCTGTTGACAACTGCACCCGTCTTCGAATGATTGATCTACCCCTGAACAGGTTAGGAGGAGTGCTTCCTACTTCCATCGCAAATTTTTTCAACACAGCTCCAATGGCTCAGCATTGGGACCAATGGCATATCTGGGGTGATCCTCAGGCTTATGAAGCCTTTTTTCAACCTTAGCAACCCTAGATATGGGTAAATAACAACCTGCATGGTGTGATTCCTGAAAGGTATCACAAAACTTACAAATCTGGTAAGCATTGTTGCTAGAAAATAATCAATTGTCAGGAAATATACCATCCTCCTTTGGCAACCTCACACAGCTGCACAGTTTTCCTTGTCAAACAACAGGCTGGCCGATATTTCAAGAAGCCTTGGTAACAGAAAACTTACCTAACCTGGATTTATCATCCAATCTACTCACGGGTTTTATCCCTACTGAGATCTTTGGCCTCCCGTTACTGACAGATTACCTATTGCTATCTGATAATTACTTATCTGGGGTGATTCCTCCACAAGTTGGCAGCCTAAAAATATTCAAACCCTCAATTTGTCAAGAAACAACTTTTCGGAGAAATACCAGCTACAATTGGTGACACAATGCGCCCCTGGTGTACCTTGGTTTTGGCAGACAACTCCTTCACAGGTAGCATCCCAATTCTTTGGTAATCTTAGAGCCTCAGCACACTGAACCTCACAAGAATGCTGTCAGGAACAATACACCGCAAGAGTTGGGAAATATCGCTGGTCTAAAGAATTATGTCACAACATAATCATTTGTCTGGAATGATTCCTAAAGTTCTTATTAGCATAAGTAAATTGGTTGAACTAGACCTCTCCTTTAATAACCTTGATGGTGAGGTTCCAACCCAAAAGGGTGTTTGCTAACATGACAGGATTCTCAATGGTTGAAATGATGGGTTTTGTGGAGGCATTCAAGAGCTAAATTGCCTCCATGTCAGGATATGCCACATAAGAAACAACATCATGCACTGCTTAGGGTTGTGCTCCCATTGCTGGCACTATCATATGCATCTCTCTTCTATTGTTTGTGCTCTTTCTGTTGGAAGTGGAAAATAACACCTGAAAAGACAAAAACTGATAGCCATATTGGGTTGACTGACAAGTATCCAAGAGTTTCCTATCTTGAATTGTTTGAAGCTACTGATGGATTTTCACCCACGAATCTGGTAGGTGCAGGAAAAATATGGTTCTGTATATAAAGGTAGTCTGTCTCTTCCAGCAATCAGAAATGCTGTTGTAGCTGTCAAAGTGTTCACTCTTCAGCAATCTGGTTCTTCAAGAAGTTTCTTGGCAGAATGTGAGGCTTTGAGGCAGGTGAAACATCGAAATTTGATCAATATCATTGCCTGCTGCTCAGAAGTGTTGAATACTTAGAGGCAATGACTCGGGCACTAGTATTCGAAGTTCATGCCCAACTACAGCCTGGATAGATGGCTGCATCGGCAAACGGATGAGCAGCTCCACAAGTTAAATTTAATCCAACTCTTGAATATTGCAGTTGATGTCGCTGATGCAATAGATTATCTTCACAAACAATAGTCAGCCATCAGTAATCCATTGTGATTTGAAGCCTAACAAATATCCTCCTTGATAGTGACTGGACTGCTTTATGTTTGCTGACTTTGGACTTTCAAAACTGATTGGTGAATCCATGGACGTATCTAGATCATATGCTGGAGCTCCATAGGGATTAGAGGAACCATTGGATACGTTGCTCCAGGTAACTGTAATGTCCACTATACTCAATTCTTAACAACTTCTTAGTCTGTAGCTCTGTACACAAACCAGAACTGAGAATTTTTTGTTCTTGCAGAATACGGAGGAGGTGGGCGAAGTGTCCACTGCAGGTGATGCTTACAGCTTTGGGATTACGCTGGAGATGTTCACTGGAAGCACCAACTGTGATATGTTCAGAAGGGTTGAACCTGCACTTGTTTGCTGAGATGGCCTTACCTAAACAAGTTGCAGAAATTATGGATGCAGTACTATTAGAGGCGCAACCATATGAAAACGCTTCGCAGAGTATGACAAAATACTGGCTTGCTTAGCTTAGGTTATCAGAGTTGGAATCTCCTGCTCAAAACAAATCCCGTCAAGAAAGAATGAGCATGAAAAAATTGCAGCCATTGAGCTGCACAGGATCAGAAGAGATGTGGTAATAGAGCCCTCTATATAAGGTCAGCCTGATTCCCTGGTATTCTCCTGTTCCTGTACTTTTCAGACCACAACTATACTAAGGGCAATAGAAATTTCTTGAGAGAGAAATGTAGTGCAGTCTCTCCTCCCACAACATAATGATAGTTTGAGGCAGCCATGCAGCAGTTCCGGATCTGTCAAGCAAAACAGCCATCATCAGATTGTATGTATGAATTTGTGGGACTTAAATAAAGGGCAAAGTGAAATTAATCTTGTCTAATTGCCTTAGTAGCTTTGTTGGTTTCATTTCAAGGCGAGGTATATGTCTTGAAAGATGCCACATCTTATCACTTTGATGAATTCTTTGCTTGGCACAACATATTTAGTCCTTTCAAGGGGCGAAAAAAAAAATGCTCTTGTCGATCCTCAGCTCCAAACCAAACAGAAACCTTTGGGACTAAAGACAAATTTGGATGGCAAGTGATGTACCAATTTGCTAATTGTGACGTAATTTGTAAGTTCCTTTCAGTAGTGCAGACTGCAGAAGCAAACATCAATTCACATACAATATTCTGCTTACGTCTGTTGTATCCTTTTGTTTCGAGTTATGATGGCAACATCAAAACACTTAATTTGCTTCTAATAAATTGCTGTTTGAAAAAATTATTTTGGAGACCGGAATAGAAACGATGACTCCCTGCTTCCTAGCTAACAGAAATTCCACCGCGTAATCTGGTAACCTTCGAACCGTTGGGGCCCTGAAATTCGTAATGGGGGTTGGATGTGAAATGTTACCTGATCGGAATGAGAGGGCCGTTGGAGCGGCCGAGGCGGGCAAGGAGCTCGTGGAGGCGCGGGGCGGCGCGGGCAGCGAGACGGATCGGAAGGTGGCGCCTGGCGGGGCTGCGGGCTGAGATTCAGCCGAGCGGGAGAAGAAGGCGGCGAGGAGGCAGGGGGCGAGGACCTCCTGATCCCGCAGCTTGTCCGCGTCCGGTGAGGGGTTGCCAGTGGAGGACGGCGCGTCCCATGGCTGGTGCGGAGGCAGCCATTCGCTCTTCGTCCAGTTTCGTCCAGTCTACCGAGTTCTTCAGTTATCTGCAAACAGAGCGAGTCGGCATCCCAAGATTCTTGGCAAAAATTTGCTCCTGGACATCCTTCAACCGTGGCCTTTGCCATTAAAAATTGGCTTTGCCACAACACACTCTTCAACCGTGATAATATGACACTATAAGCTCTTATAATATTATTTACCGATGGCTTGTGATCCAAACATCGTTTTGACAAGAATCAATTTACCTTAACATTACGAAGGCATGACAAAGGAATATTTCAACTACATAACTGGGCAATATTTCTAGCATCATGCTGTTGTCACCCAATATCAAGCTCCAAACAAAAATCATCCTTGAGAAAAAAATATTGACAGAAATTATTTACCCGTCAGAGACCCAACGTTCTCTTTAGAAAAATCTCGCACAAGAACCATGGAGCTTCCATCTGCTACAAAGACGCCGCCGACACCGTCTTCTCGCGGACGCGTGCGGTCGCCGCCGCCACCTACACGCGTCGCCGCCGCCGTCACGCGAGCCGACGGACGGCGGAGGGAGCAGACCACCGGCGGCCTCGTTCTTCGTCCGTGCGACCTCTGTTTCGTGGGTGCGTGTACAGAGTGCGATTTGGCGCATGAAAGCGAACTTCGCTTCTCGTTCTTCTCGTCCGTGCGACCTCTGTTTCTCGTGGGTGCGTGTACAGAGTGCGATTTGGCGCATGAAGCAGACTTCGCTTCAGGAAGGAATAAAAGGCAAGGGTATTTCCGTTATTTCGCGTGGATACCCATTAAGCATTATAATATCCAGTTTAGTGTGTTACGGCAAAGTCGTGTACCTTTGTTGATGTCTTTTTTCAGCAAAATACGTGATTTTTGATGTCTTTTGGCCAAAGGCACATTTTAACGGTGTGTTAGCAAATTTTGCCAAGATTCTTTACATCTTCTCTGGTTTATACACAGCAATAGAGATTTTGGTAAAAAAATTACCCTCAACAACTCTTCAATTAAATATCAAAGAAATGTTCTATGTTCAGATTTTTTTGTTCAAACTCCATTAGAAAAATTGATCTACGCGTTTAAAGAAATTTGTTCCATGCTGAACATAAATTTAAAAGTCCAGAGAAACGTTACCGGTTCAAAATTAGTGATGAAATAAAGGATTAATAAAAGGATAAAAAAAACATGTACAAAGGAATATTTCAAATAGGAGTGACGAAGAAACAAGGAAAATAATATCGAAAAAAATAATATTCAAAAAAATATGGAGGTAATATAATTTATTTTATCAAAGCATAAAAGTTGAATTATAGTTAGAAAACTAAAATATCGACTCGAGAAGAAAATAGGAAAATGTTATAGTTAGCCACAAAATCCTAAAATATTTCTTGTGAAAATGATCAAATAATAAACCTGTTAAAATATATTGCCTCTTGATTAATAATATCAATAGAAAAGAATAACAAGGCAAAAAACGAGTGGGAGAAACATAGCCAAAAAAATGTGAAGAGCTGCTATCGTGGGCTTAATATAGTTGGATCAAGAAGTAGTGCTGGGCCTTCGAATAGAAACACCTAATAATCTAGCCAGAGCAGCACGGCCCACTCATAAGTGTTCTTTCTTTCAAACCATTTTGCCTTCTTCTGCTGCTCCACCGCTGCTGTGATCGTGAGGTCAAGATCCTCGGTGGCGACTGGCGAGCTGGTTCTAAATGGTGCCGTTTTGCTCCCAATTATTCTGAAATGCCTCAAAATATTGCGCCCCAGGTGACACCTCATCTGACACTGTGCTCCGTTTTTGCGACTCAGCTCTACCAACTCCACTATGCATCGTAGCTTCATCGTAGAGTTAGGTAAGCAGTGTGGTACTGTTTAGCTTGTAGCTTATACTCCAAACTCTAGGTGCATTGTTCCTATAAATAGACTAGTATGCCCTAATTGACGTTTTTATTCAAGTACAATACTTAGCATGTATATTAGTGTTTGGCATGATATAGGCCCTTGTAGCCGCTAGCTATAAGAAATTGCACTTAATTTTGCAAGAACAGCGTGAAATAAATATTTTATAAACTCGATTGGTGATCGAGCCATACGAACTCAGCTGTACTCGCACGTACTCAGAAAGCAAGCATTCGGTGATCGAGCCGAACTCATTGGTAGCTAGGCAGGCCAAATTAGGACGACAACCAAACAAACCCATTCAAACGTACGGTGATGCCCGTGAAGCGTCACGGAAGCGGACCGGGAGGTGAAACAAAATGAACTGGCTAAAGGTGATTAATGAGTGGCAAAGTGGGTAATTATCCTTTAACTATATGAGGCAAGTAGAAAACTTCAAAACAGGAGTTTTATTCAGGTGCTCCAAAAAAAATGTGGAGTTGGCTCTCGGCTCCCACCTTTTGGAGGCGAGATTCTCAGTGAAAGTGTTTGGCAATCTAGAGATGGAGGCGGAGTTACAAAAGCTAGAGCGGAGAAAGTCCCCGAACATCCGTACCCTACTATGTAGAAGTGGACTTGCAAGAGATCTAAATAAAACTCCCTCCATCCCTAAAAATAATTATCTTTTTTAAGCCTTCCTATAAAATAACTTCAATTAATTTTATATAAAAAATATTAATGTTTATATTATATAATTAATATTTAAAAATACAAATATTTACTTTTATATTTTTATAAATCTAGTCAAGCTGCGTGCAAAACTCAAAAAGCGATACTTATTAAGAAGAGACTGAGGTAGCATATAGTGAATGCCTCAATGGAATAACATTATAGCCTCGTAAACTTTGTTAACCTTGGAGATAATATATATGGTGGCGAGGGTAGAATATTTAAGGATATATCAGTGAAATAAATTGGGCGAGTTTAAATGTATTCAACGAGTCTAAAAATTCGGGATTTTCCGGGAACCTATCACTTGTTCCCGCAGCCACCCATTCGCCCTCGTCCTCACGAGTCACTCGCCCGCCCGGTCAGCCGCCGAGCACACCACTGCAGCCCGGCCACCAGGCACCACGGCGGCCTCCGCAAGGGTCAACGGCCGGTCGGGGAGGCGCGCCAGCGGGTAGCGGCGCGGGCGCGTCCCACTCCCGCAGCGGTGGCGCAGCGCGGAATTCGCCGTCGCGGAGAAGCGGCGTCTGGCCATCTGCGAGCGGTGGCGGCGTCGCTACATCTCGGCGGCGGAGCGTCCGACCCACATCTCGGCGGGCGAGGCAAACACATCCTACCCGGTGGGTGGAAGCACATCTTCCCTCGGCTATCTGGCCATAGGTCTGATTCGGGGCCTGTTTGGGACGGCGTTTTAGAACTTCGATTATAAGCTGAGCAAACATCTCATGCTGCGTTACAAAAGAATCTACACTCCAAATAAGCTAGAGTGTTTGGATGTCTTGATTATTTGGGGTGGGTCGCTGATGCAGGGTAAAAATACAAAATTGCCCCTTATCCAAGGCAGGGGTGTCGGGGCTTCCCTCCACGGGGAGAGCGGCGCCGGGCGCCGGTACGGGGCTCCATTTCGGCCGGAGCCGGCCCCTCCACCGGCGGAGGGGGTCCAGGCGCGTCCGTGCGGCGAGCTCGGCGGGCGAGGGAGAGGAGGCGCGCGGACACACTCCCGCTTCGGCGGGCCCGGCACTCGGCGAGGAGGGCGCCGGCGTGGGCCGATCGCCCGGCGACCCGGTACATGGGCTTGGGTTCTTTGCGGCCTTGAGGGGCGGGCGCCCGGGGAAACCGCTTCGTGCTAGTTCCGATACCCGGGCCATTGGCCCGCGCCGCGTGATGGTGCCCGGGGGCTCGTGGATCGACACCTCGAGGCGCCTCCATGGATCTCGGCGGGGTTGGCGGGGAGCTCGTCGCCGGGAGCGGGGAGAGGGCGGCGCGCCGATGGGGGAGGAGGGGAGGCGGCGCATAGCGGCGGGAGGAGGGAGGCGGCGGGCCCGGTCGAGATCCCGCCGTTGTCGGGGTGGAGACGACGGGAGGAGGCGAATCGCGACACCGTGCGAGGCTTGCTCGCTTTTTGGAAGCAGCGAGCTGGGACTCGCTTCTCGGCCAACAGATGTAGGAGGGATTATTTCTTGGCGTTCGCGTTCTCGGGTCCGGGGAATAATCAGACCGTTTGAGGCGGGATTGGTGGCTTATTGTGCTTATAAGCTGAGCAGCGATTGCCAAACAGGGCCTCAGTTTATTGGAAAAAGTGGAATCTTTCTCGGCTAATCTTTGATTCGGATTCGTTCAATCATCAAGTCGAATCAGTGGGGCTTCGGTTGTTTGGGTTTATGATCTGCATATATATAAAAGTATAGCCCAGGAGGTTGCCCTCGGTGTGCTCTTCCCAAAGGTTGCAGAGACAGAGATACAGTTTTGGCACAGGCAAGAGCAGAGACAGAGATCCAGTTTTTGGCAAGATGTGGAGCACAGATGGTACCATGAACCTTCGCTGTCAGTGGCGTCAGATCCTGCGAGCTTTGCTCAATGTTTTTGCGTCGACGTCAGCCCCCAGTTTACTGAAGATGTTCCAGAGAGAATTGAAAGAACTTGTTCTTCAACCAGTCATGGAGGCAGTTATTGTGGGCACTGAATCGCCGGGGTTGCCGCGGGATGTCCTGATGGATATCTTTGCTCTCTTGGATATCCCTGACCTTGTGCGTGCAGGATCAGTCTGCACCTCGTGGCACGCTGCCTACACCAGCCTATGCAGCACTACTGAACATTGTTCACTAACACCAGCCACGCCATGCCTCCTGTACACATCCGAATCCGCCGGCGCCAGGGCCATGGGTCTCTACAGCCTCGCCGAGAAGAAGGTCTACACGTTAACCCTACCTGACCCGCCTATCCAGTGTAGGGACGTCATTGGATCCTCCTATGGCTGGATCATCACCGCAGATGAGGCGTCTGAGCTGCATGCTGTCAACCCCATCACCGGTGATCAGATTGCGCTGCCATCAGTCACCACCATCGAGCAGGTGAAGCCGATTTTTGATGATGCAGGCACCATATGTAGCTATGAGTACTCGCGGCACTATGCGGGGCATTGCTATTCACCGCCGGAAATCATGGCTCTCGCAGAGCTGCGGGATTACCTCTACTATAAGGCCTTTCTTTCTTCAGATCCATCCACTGAGGACTACTTCGTGGCGCTCATCCACGGCCCAAATTGTCAGCTGTCGTTTGCAAGGGCAGGGGATGACAAGTGGACATGGTTGCCACCAGAAATTTTCTACGAGGACTGTTTGTTCCAGGGTGGGCTTCTCTATGCCTGCACTCAGTTTGGAGCAATCCATGTATTTGAACTCGGTGCCGCCGGTGCTGTTCGAATGAAGATACTTCTGGACAAGGTGAAACCTTATGCGTTCGAGAGGGTTTACATTGTCCAAGACGAGTGTGGAGAACTATTGCAAATATGGAGATCTGAAGATTCATCACTTTTTTAGTGACGATGATGAATATAATCCAGTTTTAGAACATGAGCCTTCGCCACCCAGGATGACCAACAAGATCAAAGTACATAAAGTGGACCTTACATCACAAAAGCTTGTGGATGTAAATGCCTTGGATAAGAATGTGCTTTTATTGGGCTTAACCAATCACTTTTCCTTTGTGCCAAAGAATATCCCCGACTGAAGGCAAATCATGCCTATTTTACTGATGATAATGAACTTGATATGCATTTTTGCAAGAATAATAGGCGTGATATTGGAGAATTTGACCTAAGCAAAGAACACCAACAAGGAAATTGTATCCCCTCAGCTTTGGTCCAACTCTCCGTTCCCTGTGTGGCTGGTTCCAAATCCCCGGAGAATGAGTGTGCCACTGCATAATTAGATATCAAGATGTTTCGCTACGTGATTTTTTTCATATCCCTTTCCCTATACTATATCTGTCATGTACTTTTTATGAACGATTGAATAAAGTTCATCCCATGATTGAGTGTTGCTTGGTCCTTGGTATAGATATATTTTTTTTTTCCATCAAATTCATTTGAAGCAAAACACTAGTCAAAATAGGCCACCTAAACATTTATTTGGAGACTAGTCAATCTTGCTCAGTACACCGTATGCTGTCTTATCACGCCGTGGTCTTTCTATACAATGGTATAGGGGTGTCAATCTATATATCTGCTTGGACTTGGTTACTTACTCTTAACTTTTACATTTTTTTTCTCTCTCTCCCCCTTTGTTTTACATACTCAGGAAGTGCACTTACTGGCTTTAGAAGCAACGGCCTGGATGGGCGCCTGCCTAACCATGCCATCAGGAATACTGTTGGGTGGAGGATTGTCCATCCTATGGTTGGTGCCTGTGCCATACCTGCAGCGGTATCCGTTCTCAGCTAGACCAGAGGGGTGTGCTTGGCCACTGTTTGGGGGTGGGGGTTCGCGCAGTTTGGGAGTGCAGGCGCTGAGTGGGGAACTGCACTGATCAGCCATGGTCACGGGCAGGTCGGTGCGGCTAAGAGGGTGTTTGGCTACATGGACGGCGTTGGCGTGGTGTCCTGGAACAACATGGTTGGGGCAGCGGGGTGTCGCCAGTCACGTGATGGATGGTCAGTGTGGGTCTGCTTTCGGGAGATGCGCTCAAAAGTGTTTGATGGAATGACCGCACAGCTGTGCTGGTGCTGGGTGTCAGAGTGGTATTCGAGCGAATGCCTGCACGGCAGGTGGTGCTTTTTGGCGGTGCCGCGGCAGAGATAAGCGGAGGTGCTTCAGGTCGCGTGGAAGGTAGCATGGGAGGGTGCTGGAGGCGGTGGTCTGTGTTCAGTTGCCTTTGTCGGGGGCTCAGGCGATGGCTAGACAGCTTGTGGTGGGCTGCTTGTTCAGATTTTGCAACTGGGCTGAGGATTTGTGCTAATGGTTTCTCTGTTTCTTCGGCTTGAATGTTTGCAGGTGCCCTGCAGTAGGGGGTGGGGAGGCTTCTTGTGCTGCTGGTGCTGGTACGATTCCCTCAGTTTCAAACTCTCTAATGATGCACTTCGCAGTTCTTCTTCTTTTTTTTTGAATGTTTGTAAAATATATGCAGCTCCTGAACGATACTGGCGCGGTTATGGGTTTTGTTCGGGTTTCTTTCCTTGGCGTGTTACAAAATATTTTTGGGGAACAGTTTTTGTCCTTCTAAAATGGAATTGTTACCACATGTTTTTATCGCC
Source organism: Hyparrhenia diplandra (assembly GCA_015847255.1). NCBI lineage: Eukaryota > Viridiplantae > Streptophyta > Magnoliopsida > Poales > Poaceae > Hyparrhenia > Hyparrhenia diplandra. The sequence continues at coordinate 11,925 of JADLZK010000187.1, forward strand.
GCAGACGTTGAAGATGATGTACCTGGTGCTTGAGTATTGTGACAGTGATCTCGATGCATTTCTGCACAAGCACGGCCGGCGACCGGAGGCCGTAGCGAAAAGGATTTGATGTGGCTGCTTGGTATGGCGTAAATATGGATTTGTTATTATTATCGAGAAAAAAGAAGTTAGCTGGATTTGCTTTTGACATTACTCTATTGTTTTGGGTGTGTGGCGGAAGTGCTGAAGGTGCCGAGGGGAGGACACATCGTTCACCGAGACCTCAAACCACAGGCCATATTTTAATCGCTTCATTCAGTTTTCGTGGTTGGACAGTCTAATGTCCATGGGTGGATCTTGCTCCTTATGACTATGATTGGTACCTGGGATGAATTATTGCCTGTTCTTTTACAGAGAGCCTACAGAGTGTTTGGCTGTGTGAAGTTAAAAGATCTTTATTATAGCTGCTTGTGCATGTTTTATAAATAGCCACTAAAATTCAGTCAATCTCAGTTCCACCTAATGTGAAAGACCACAGACATTTACTGAGTACAAGAATACACATTTTCGGATGTTCATTTGTTTTGGCTCGCTATGGTTGATTACTGTCTTGTGTTTCGAGATACATTATTTGCAAATACTGATCAAGCTATGAAACTTGCAGAACCTTCTCCTATTGACCAAACAGTGATGCCATCGTATTGAAAATTGGCGACTTTGGGTTTTGCCAAGTGAGAGCAGTACTCCCCCTCATTATTGCATTAGTATTTATTCAAGCATATATTTTTGCCTCCTCCACTAAATGGCACTGGGACGATGTTTCCCACCTAATGTTCTCCATTTATCCAACTAATCGGGCTTCCTTGCTCCTCTGTATGCAGGCTATGGGCAGACAGAAGGGTCTGTTCCTGTTGGATGCACTCCTACTCTCCTGTCGTTGATTAGGTTGCAACATAATGCTCCCAAGTCAGGACGAGGTGCCATATCTCTTTAGCAAAGAAGGGCGCAACCAGCAATCATGCTGTGAGGATTTTATTTTTGTATGAGGATCCAAGCAAATACTTTGCACTTGTTCTCTCGAGTGCACTTAGCATGTTAAATTGTTTGCTTCTATGTCATCTGTAATTTTTTCAAACAACAAATTTTATTAGCGATTTAGGGGTTGCACCTTACTGCCTCTATTGTATAGATAGGAAAGAATGCTTCTTTCTTGGGCTAATCCTGCTGCAAAGTGTTAGAGGCAACAAAATTAGATGTTTTCTTGAATACTGATCACTGGTGAGGATCCTTGCTGCTAGCGCTGGTGATTTGCAGTGGCTGTATATCTCCTTATGTAATTTGGTCAATAAATATCCATGTTGACGGTTGGTGCTACATGTTCTGGTGATTTTGTTGTCTCTCGAAATTGAATTTCGATACATATAGGTGGTGAACTGTAAGTCGGTGTATGGATACTTCAATTCTGGATTGGTTTAGTTGCTAATTTAGTTTTGGTGTTGACGCTATTCTATCTCGGTTTTCCATGCTTTCCTATATTTTCTTATTTTCATGTCGACAACAGTACTTGTAGCTCAATGGTGACAGGATGCTGCTAATACATGTAAGGGATAAATTTTGAACACTGCAGAGTTTCTATTACCAATCCGGTGGTCTGTAATCTGGCCCTCGTTTGTGCTCTGGTCTTCAATCATGCAGGTCAAAGAGGGCTCATTCAGAACACGGTATGAGTGGTTGGTTCCAAATCCCCGGAGAATGAGTGTGCCACTGCATAGTTAGATTAGATATCAAGATGTTTCGCTATGTGTATTTCTTCATATCCCTTTCCTATGCTATAGTTGTCATGTACTTTTCATAAACGATTGAATAAAGTTCATCCCATGAATCCATGATTGAGTGCTGCTTGGTCCTTGTTATAGATATTTTTATGCTATAGATATTTTTTCCATCAGATTCATTTGAAGCAAAACACGAGTGAAAATAGGCCACCTAAAGATTTATTTGGCGCTAGTCAATCTTGCTCAGTACAACGAATGCTGTCTAATCACGCTGTGGTCTTCTATACAATGGTATAGGTGTGTCAAGCTATATATATATGCTAGGGACTTGGTTACTTACATTGAACTTTTTTTTTTTTTCTCTATCTCATTGTTTTACATACTCAGGAAGTGCATTTACTGGCTTTAGCAGCAACGGCCTGGACGGGTGCCCGCCAGTTTTGGGTGTGTGTAAGCGGAAGGGCTGAAGGTGCCGAGGGAGGAACATCGTTCACTGGGACCTCAAACCACAGGTCATATTTTAATCGCTTCATTCAGTTTTTTCATGGTTGGGCATTCTAATGTCCATGGGTGGATCTTGCTCCTTATTACTATGATTGGTACCTGGGACGAATTAGGGTTTAGGGTTGGTGCCTCCGCCGTACCTGCAGCATTATCTGCTCGCAGCTAGACCAGTGGGGTGGGGGGTGTGCTTGGCCGCCGCTGGGCGGTTGAGTGGGAGACCTGCAGTGACCCGGCCATGGCCACCGGCAGGTCGATCGTCAGGGGTGTTTGGCTACATGGATGGCGATGGGGTGGTGTCCTGGAGCGACATAGATGGTCAGTGTGGGTCTGCTTTTGGGAGATGCGCTCAAGAGGTGTTTGATGGAATGACTGCACAGCTATGCTGGTGCTGGATGTCAAGAGATATATTAGAGGTGGCCAATCTGCCAAGGTGAAACCATACCTAAATCATATATTTGGCTAAAAAATTTTCCTATATGTGTTTTTCTGCCTTGATCCTGTCAAAATTTGGAATGTGGTGTGCTCAAGTGCCGAGGTGAAATTTAGCCACGGCATTCCTTTTAGTTCGATTAGTGATCCACTTATATTTGCACATCACTAGCCTTGCAAGATCAAGTCTGTAATGCATGTTCATATGTCCTGTACTTATTTTTGAATTGAAAATGTCATGTACTTATTATAAAGCTGAATTTAGTATGATCAGATTTGTCCGTGTCTATTGTAGCCTGTGTGTGTGAATATTAATGTTAGCATGTTTGATGCGCTCCTGCTCTCCTACGGTCGGATTAGGGTGACAACATAATGCTCCCATGTCAGGACAAGGCTCCATATCTCTTTTGCAAAGGGGCACAACAAACTTCCATCCAACACATATTTGAGGCTGAAATGTTGCAGTTAATTCTCACTGATAGTTTAGAACTACACTAAGTGACACATCTTGCAACCGAACAAATCTAGACTTATGGTAGCGACACATATTGCCAACCGAACAAATCTAGATGGCGTAACCTTGCTACCGAGCAGGCTACGCCACCAAAGCGGTGCCAACGAACAAATCTAGATGGCGTAACCTTGCTTCTCGAGTAGGCTACGCCACCAAAGCCGGTGCTTACGGCGTGTAGGAGGCGGTGGTGGCTCGGCCGCCGACGCCAAGAGCACGGGGCAGCCCTTCTGTTCGTTTTCACCTTCGGCGACGCCAAGAGCGGGGGGCAGCCCTTACTGTTCGTTTCTTCATCCGGTACAATTTCCTCGTCTTCATTGAGCGACTGCTTCGGGGAGAACCTTTTGGTGAGCTGAATAGAAACACAATCATAGTCAGATCATTCAAACTAAACACAATCATATTCAAATGACATTATGAACCAAACATCTTACATCGAATTCAGATAAAAAAATTGCAGGAATTCACAATACGGTGCATTGATTACAATTCCAACCGGCAAGAACACCTTACATCCAATTCAGGATTCAGTTCTACTTGTTCAAAAGAAGATGCATGCAGGGCGAACCAAATAGTAGGCATGCGGTTTACCTCTCTTCTACGTGAAGGCTGCGCTCGGCGGGGTCTTGCCACCGTCATCGTCGCCCGGGCGCGGGGCGAGGCGACCACGGAGGCGGTGGTGAGCCCCGATTCTTGGCAGCCGTCGATGGGGAAGGCGAGGTCGGCCCGGTTCTCGCGCTTCGGTGTGCGTGGAAGTCAGTTCCCGCCCGTGCGGTGGCGCTTCGAACCTCGTTCGATGGTGGCGCCGCCGTCCACTCGATACGCCGGCGCCGGACCCGACTCCCCGCCCGTCGCCGGGCCGGCTGTTGTTCATGGCGACGCCGTTCCGAGGACGCGTGATCGCGATGGAGTTCTTGGGGGCGTTGTCCAGTCCACGGTTCTCGCCGCTTCGTCGGCGTTAGAGCCGCCTCGATTCTTGACATCGCTCGGCGGCCGCCTTATTTGCCGTTGGAGGCATTCCCCACCGAAGCGCCCGTTCCGTGGTGGCGCCAATTTGGTTTGGTTTCTTCTAATATCTCAAATTAGCAACATCTGCATCAATAGCATCACGAACATTTAAGCTTTAACTAGTCACTATATATACAACAGAGTTGTTCTATATATCCACAACCAGATTGCAATATACACAAAGTCCTCATTTGGTGCACCACTAAAGCGCGAAGAGCACCCTCTTACATGGTTGTTTGGCACTTATATTGCATGAGCTTTCATGAAGTTAACATGAGATTTAACTAGTCTTAACATCAAGCCGACATGAACCATTATGGAACACATGACAACGACATACTTGACACAACAAAAACAGAGCAAGGTTCACAATCATTGTTTTTTCTAGAACGTGTCTTTCATTAGGACTTCAAGAGAAATAGGTGTTTACAATGCACAACCTGGCACCCTGTCACACAGCGCCGTGCCTGCACCCAATGACGATCGACGGCGGCAAAAGCAAGAAACAAACGGCCTTCGGGCGATACACTACGGACAACACTGAAACACGCGTTTTTGCGACCATCCTGTAATTCAGTGGCATTTGTCATCATCGAGGCTCGGCGATGAACACCAACGGAGACGCGATTCTTATATGTGGAATCTTGATGAGGAGGCGCCAGCGCAAGCTGTGTGATTCTTCGATGGATGGTAGTAGTGTTTATACTTAAGTGACTAGGTGGAACTCTGGCGATGATGTGGCCTTATGGAATCACATAGAAATAGGGTAGTGTTTTCTTTTATAAGAGTAAAAAGATCATCGTAGCTAGTTAGGTAGCATTAGATGTTGACCTCTTTTATCCTGTCGTCCCTGTACAAAGGGAGAAATAGCTAGCCCCTACACTTAAAATCCATCAAGAGGCGGGCAACACATCCGTATAGCGATATGCTTTCGAAGTGGTGATTGGCGGCTAGCTTTTGGCCAACACCCCGGGCCTCGGGTGTTATGCTTTTTGAGAAGGGCGTCCATACACAAATAGTTTTTACTAACACGTCTTACTTTATTTTAAAGGCTTAATTACTTAGCAAACCGTTTGTAACTATCCCAAGGAGCAATGTAACTCACCACGCGCTTAGTTAACCATCCTTAAAAATACCGGAGCACAAATAGATAGCATCATCATTTGGTGTATAACTAGTCACATGTGACTACATGGTGTGGTGGTTGGGGACACGAGGCCAAATCACGTTATGGCGAATCCGGCGGTTGCACTTGTTTAGAATTGCGAAAATTAAGATCATCCACTTCCACCTTGAGTTTGAAGGTGGGTGTTAAGTGAAAGCCCGTCTAACACTATTGGCCCATATGTCCAATATGAGTTCTATATATAGGTCCACTAATGGAGTGATTATCATATTCTGAAAGTGTAACACAATTTTTCGTATATATACATATTGTAGTATAGTTTTATTATGGTATGGACCGCAGTATGATGCTAGACAAGACTAAGCCAGGAATGGCGTTAGGTAGGGTTGGCTTCCACTTCTTCTTCCTTCAACCCCCTCCTTTCCTTCTTCCTCCTCCTCATGGTGGTAAGGGGCCTTAGCCGAGGGTCCATGGAAATCATGGCGTAGGGGGCAGAGAACGCTTTACCATATGTTTAGCGTGTGACTTTGAATCTTTATGTAATCTCAAACATATAAGCTTTGCTTTAAAACTTTTGTCAGCTACGTTAGGAATAATGTTATTGATGTGTTTTAAAGAGTTTGTAGCCTTTAAACATCTGAATGCTATTTTTGTATGCGTGTTATATATCCTTATTCACAATTAATTGTTCTTTACTACCCGTAATCTTTTTTTTGGGTTGTATTGTGCTTCGCTGACATGGGAGCGAGGCTATCTTGTCGGCAAGTCAAATGCAAGACAATCTGGTGAAATCTGACTCAAAAAATGGCCCAAAAGAATCTGATCCACATCTGTTTCATTCATCAACTATTCCATTCATATTCCGTAAATCAAGCTAACTGATAGCATAACAAATCAAGCGGTAGCTATAGAACATAACCGTGTCGCCTCAAAAGTGTAAGCGCCACAAAAACCTATCCTTCTACCGGTGTAGATAATAGGCATGAGTACGGCGGCGCTTCGAATCAACGGAAGGCTACGCCTTCGCAAGGGAAAGCGGCGTCCGTGCCGGGCGGCAATGTCGCCAACTCTTTGCCCGACCTTGAAGATGATGTTGATGTTGTCGTGCTAGAAGTAATAGATTGGGGAGAGCTCTCGGTTCTGGTGCCGCTTCGGCGCCTTGACCGGTCCGGCCAGAAGATTGCGTATGCGAGAGCGTGTCGGAATCCTCGGCTTCATTGCCATCCTCAAAGAGTCGGGTTCAGATCGTAGGCCGTGTGTTCGGGATTGTTCGCCACCTTCTTGCGAAAAGCGCCACCACCGCTAGAGTCATTCCGATGGCACCACCGTTCTTCTTGTGAAACACGCCACCCCCACCGAGTCGTTCCCGATGGCACCGTCCTTGGCAGCCGTCTTGTGAGCTGAATAGAAACACAATCACAATCGGATCAGTCAAAACACAATCATATTCAAATGGTGTCAATCAGATTACAATTACAAACAGCAAGAACCCAAAACATGTTACATCTGATTCAAGATTTAGAAACTGAACACAATCATATTCAAATGGTGTCAATCGGATTACAATTGCAAACAGCAAAGAACCCAACAAATGTTACATCTGATTCAAGATTCAGAAACTGAATACACAAGCATATTCAAGCGGCGTCAATCAGATTGCAATTGTAAAGCGGCAAGAACCCAACACATGTTACATCTGATTCAAGATTAAACTCAATACAAGCATGTTCAAATGGCGTCAATCAGACTACAATTGCAAACGACAAAGAACCCAACACATGTTACATCGATTCAAGATTCGGATAACAAGATACGGTGAAAGAGTTTTCTGGTGAACCAGCATTACCGCGGCGAACGGCTGCCCGGCGGTGTGTTGGCACCCGTCACCCGTCGGCCGTCGCTCCCCGAGGTGCGAGGGCAGGCGAAGCACGGGTTGAGCAGCCGCCCGCGGTTCTTGCACGTTGTGCTCCCGCGGTCAGGATGCAGACTATGGTGGCGTGGCTTGGCTGCGTCGTGGCTGCGCTCCTCCACGCGCTTGCACGGGGAGCTGCGGTGGCCTGGAACGCCGCATTGCTGGTCCGCGAGCACCTCTTCTCGACCTGCACATCTCCTCGGTGTCTGCGCTGCGAACTTCAAGAACTTCGCCTCCGCCGGCGACGGCGAGGACATCACGTTACACATCTTGTCAGCCACGTGTGGAGGTGCATTATAGCATAATTGGTTTGGTTTCTTCTAATATCTCAATCTAGCAATATCTGCATCAAAAAGGATCACTGAACTGTTAAGCTTTCAGTAGTCACTACTGTAATATTGTTATATATATCCATCAACCAGACTGCAATATATACACAAAGTCCTTGTGTGGTACACCATAAAAGTGGAGTCCTTGTGTGGTACACCATAAATGTGGAGTACCTTTGCTTCTTGCATGGATGTTTGGCACTTATTCGGCATGAGCTTTTATGAAACTTAGCATGAAGCCCGCATAAACCAGTATGGATCACATGACAATGGCATGCTCAACACAAGTAGAGCAAGGGTTCACAATCATTTTAGAATCAATGTACGTTACCCACAACAAGCAATGCATGTCATCGTTCAGTTCATGACAGAAAATGCCACCGCCAACAGTTCAAAGATGGAAGATAATATGTTCCTTTTTCTCTTCCGCAAGGAATAGTCTTTACGTGTTGGTTTCATGCACCAGCAAATTCAAGGTTTAGACTCAGTACCAATGTCGCCGGCGATTCCACTCGCACATTAGATTCACCCCAACAAACATCAGAAAATCCCCCACACATCCATGAAGGATGAGAAAAGGCTATTTTGATAAAGAGTGTAACTGTGTAAGAGCAGGATATTGCCAAGCTACGTCGATCTCTTTTGGGCCAGCAAGTATTTAGCCAGATCATGGGCAAATAAGAGATCTGAGGTCGGAGATATATATATATATGTGGTACATGGAGAAAAAAGAACACAGAGAGTGCCTTTTTTGGACTCTGCCCGGCCACTGGTGGCCGCCCGCTATGGGCGCCGGCAACGGCCGAGCTCTTTCTCTTCTCGCCTTGCCATGCGTACTTGTGTATGTCAATGTGTGCAAACGTCTTCCTGGGCAGCCGGACTGCCGAACGCAATGGAGATATAGACCACTAGCACCACGCCATCCAAGAATCGCACTCGCACTGGTGATGTGCAGGCAACCTTGTCACCAGCAGGAAGACAGGGAACAGCAAGGTCAACACGTCCAGTAGCTCCCTGCATCCCCTCCTGGCCAACGAAGCTCGTGTTCCGGGGTAACAGGCCTTCCTCCAGAGAGTTGCATTGTACAAAGTGGTCGAGTACAGACCAAAACATCGTACATGACAGCACGATAGGGCTACATAATTGCATTGAACAAAGTGCTTCGAGTACAGACCAAAACATCCCATTCAGAGAACACCAGTTACAGACTGCCGTGTTTGCACATCCAGAGGGCAACACCATGCTATTTAAGCTTTGCTCACAGTAAAAAAAACAATATATAATTTGAACCCTTCAGTTACATATATATAGTCTCAGTCAAAACAACTACTAAAGGGCATGAACCAACGGTTAGAGTTCTCAACTACTAAAGGGCATGAACCAACAGTTAGAGTTCTCAACTACTAAAGGGCATGAACCAACATTTAGAATTCATCCCTAGGAGAATGTTATCAGACTCCTCACCGGATCCGGACTCCTCGTCGCCGGATCAGATTCTTCCTCACTAGATCTGGTGGTGGCCCCTCGCCTTGTTCTCCTCAACCTCTACCATCCTTCTTGCGCGTGGGAGGAGAGAGTTGTCCACTGCCGTGGAGGAGGGTTTAGCCCTGCACGCCGCTAATAGGAGGCAGTGCCGCCACTCGAGATGGGGAGGGCCCAAGTCGAGACGTGTGAGAGAGATTTTTTTTTTTTTTTTGAGCGGGACGTGTGAGAGAGATGAACGAGGGATCGAGGTGAGCGGGTGAGGGAGAGGAGAGCGAGGGAGACAAAATGGGCTGGGGTTTCATCCATATATATATATATATCGTGACGTTGTTGTTGAGCCAACATGGGCCGAGATGAACTATGACTGGGCTCAGACACATTAACGGGGACAGACCTTATAAGTGGTCCACCTCTAAAAACAGAGGTATTTTTGGAGGCCAACCTCTGGAAATATATTTTAGGAAAGCATTTCCGTAAATTAGTTTTGCAAGGCAATTAATTAGGACCACTTTGATTATTATTGCAAACATCTGCCTCCGTTAATCGCCAGACACTAATCAAGGCGGTTGGAATTTATAAACACCTCGGTTAATGAAAGGCACCACCATACAAAATCATGTTTGTAGTAGTGTACTTCGGTGTTTTGTAGACTCATCGTATTACATGAGTTGAAAACTTAGAGTTAGCCAACAATAGCTGCTATTAGGTCCTTTGGTTGCGTGGCTCCCGGCGGGCCCGGCATGAGGGCGACTCCGACACCCCCGCCGCCGCCCGCCCGTCGGCCGCCCTCCGCCCGCTAGCTCGCCCCTCACCTCCAGCAGTAGATCCGGATGCCCTCCGGTGCGATGTCGTCGGTTCAAAGCGCCCGGCTCGTCCCTAGACCCCACAGACGGAGGAGATCGGGTCACCGTTTCGCCAGGCTGTTCCGCCCCCGCTCCTCGCCCGGGGTGCGGCCTTCTCCGGCGCCGGCCACCCCGGCCGGCGTCCCGAAGCCTCGGCACCCCTCCCCACGGTCTTCCCGGGGGGCTCATGAAGGCAAGGGGGGGCCTCTTTCGCCCGGCGGCGGCTAGGCCGATCGGGCTTTGCCGCCCGTCAATGGCTCGCGGCGCTGCCTCTCCCCCCCCATTCGGGTACACCCTCTCTTGGCGGCGCCCCCTTCTATCCGCCTCCTCCGGCCGCTCAAGGCGCGTTGGGGCGAGGCTGTTGGCGTCTCCGACGGCGAGGAGGAAGTGAGGCCTTCTCCAGCGGCCTTCCTCGGCGCTCACGCGCCGCATGGCCTGCGGTAGGCGGCCATGGCGGGACTTCGGTCGGTGGCCTTGAGGTGCGGCGCCTTGGCCGGCCCGAACCCCGGCGCCTCACCATCCGCCCGGCCGTGCTTCAACACGCTTCCGCATAGCGATGACGCCGCCTTCCCTTGCTCTAGAAGGTGGGAGCCTCGGCGAGGGAGCGGCGGCCCCTAATGGTAGACCCGTCACGTGACCTCCCGGTGTGTGCCACCCTCCGCGCTGACGATGTTGGCGGCGCGACACGCCCTCGCTCGAGGCGGGAGCCTGGGCCGTCGATCCGGCGGCCGCGCCGCCCTTGAGGCGCGAGGTGCTCGGGGGGCGATTCTTGGCGCTTCTTGATCCCGGCATGGCGGGGTGCGCCGCCTCCTACGGAGGTGGCATGCCACCGACCAGCCTCTGCCGGCTCGGCCACAACCAAGAACCAAGGGTGGCGGCACACTAGCGGCTCGGCCCCGCATTTGTTGGGGCGCCTCCTAGCACACCTTCGACTCGACAAGCACCTGGCCCGTGCCACCATGGCCGAAAGGGAGGCTAGCAGAGGTGCCGCCCAGCGACCCACGCGGCAGACACGCGGCGGGGGGCGGTGACCGCAGACGGGGTAGGCCACGAGCCTCACCAGCGCATTTCTCCCAAGAGGCCCACCGCCGGTGCCCTCCTGGGCGGCGGTCACCGCGTCGCCACCTTTACATGCATGACCTCCGAGAAGAGCGGATGGACCGGATCCCCGGTTGCCCCCGCGTCTATGGGACCAACGTCTTGATCCTCAGCCCATGGTGGCTCAGCCATGTGGTCGAGGGGAAGCTCTTCTTCCCTATCACCTTGATGCTCGAGGCATCCCCGCACGCGCTGGCGTGAGGACCGCGGTTCGAGGATCCTATCCCCTCGTGCTGGGTTCAAGTGTGAGGACACGGCCGCGACGGCGGCGATGACCTCTCTTTGTTCAAGGTCACGGCGTGGACCGCCCACTCCCTCCCTCGTCCCTTGGTCATTTTGTTGGGCTTGGACGAGGACGACGAAGCGCGGCCCACCCGCCCGTCGAGGCCCGGTTGCCCTCCGGTACCTTGGCGAGATCAAGAACATGGGATACGAGGTGCTGATACACATCCGGACCGTGGCTGACTTCACACGGGCATGGTGGGGGGCCACCACCACTAGGAGGTGATGACTCTAGGGGGAGGCGGTCGGGGTGGCCTTCGCTTACCGGTCCACGTTCACTCCTTTCCACTGCGACCGTGGGATCCCCGATGCTGACCTTGACAATTGCAACAGGCATGGCCGCATCGGTGGCTGGCGAACACTCCTGGCCCCGGGCGGATCCGGGAGTGCCATCGGGGTTATAGGCGGCCCCATGTGCTGCGCACTGTGCACCAACCGCCGCCTGCTCGGGGCTAGATGAAGGGACAAGCGGGGCACTCCATTTCGCGCGGGCGTCGCCGCCTCGCAGCCTGCGGGACACCACCTGCCGGACCTCGGCGCCGGCGGCGGGCGGCGACCGGCACCACGACGGCGGAGTGGCGACGGGTCCGGGGCCGGACCTCGAAGATCGCCTGTACTGAGGGGGCTCTAAGGACAGGGGAACTGTGATCACCATGGCGCACACCTTCGGGAGGCACCCCTAGACCACGACTGCGGTCCTCCTTGGGGGTGCCACGAAGAGAGGAGGGTGTCGAGGACGAGGTCCTCCACCTTCCCTACGCCTACGACCACCTGACAACAGGACACTCGAGACGATGACCCAGAGCGCGGCATACGCGAGACGGAGGAGGTGTTGAGGGCGGGTCCTCCGCCCTTTCGGCGAGCGTGGCTACCACCACGGGGGACACCACCCGGCTTTTGACCAACTGCCTTCTTTGGAGCGGCGTCGCGGTCGGAGGGTTGCCAAACGGAGTCCTCCACCACCCTACGATTCGCCCGACTACTCCGGGGATCCCGCGGATGGCGGCGTCCCTCCACAAGCCGGGTCCCTACGGCGGCCCGAAGCAGGGGCTCCTCTTGTGACGGCGGCCCCCGCAAAGGCCCGGGCCCAATGCGTGGGCGGGGCGAGACACTTCTCCAACCCGCGACGGCGGCGGGTACCGACTACGAGTTCCCCACCCCGGTCTTGAGAGGTGTGCGGGCCCACAGTCTCCTTCTCGGCCTCTCCCCGATGACGGCCTAGCCTTGAGCTACCCGTGTCGGTGGTGATGGGTGTTGAAGGCGAGTCCTCCGCCACACCACGCGGCATGGGACACCCGGGGCTCACCACACCACGCCGGCGACCCGGAGCTGCATTGGCGCTGCCCACTCACTTGCTGGGAGGGGACCCGAGACCGCCTTGCGCGGCCCGGCGTTAGGCCCCCCCCCCTCCCTCGCTGGACATGGACTTATAGCTCAATGGTGATAGGATGCCGGTAATACATGTAAGGGATAAATTTTGAACAACTGCGAGTTTCTATTAACAATCCGGTGGTCTTTTTTTCGGCCCTCGTTCCGTGCTTACGGTCTTCAATCATGCGGGTCAAAGAGGAGCTCATTGAACACGGTATGAGTGGCTGGTTCCAAATCCCCGGAGAATGAGTGTGCGGTGCATAATTACAGTAGATATCAAGATGTTTCGCTATGTGAATTTCTTCATATCCCTTTCCCTATGCTATAGTTGTCATGTACTTTTCATAAACGATTGAAAAAAGTTCATCCCATGATTGAGTGCTGCTTGGTCCTTGTTATAGATATTTTTTATGCTATAGATATTTTTTCTATCAAATTCATTCGAAGCAAAACACGAGTCAAAATAGGTTGGCGCTAGTCAATCTTGCTCAGTACAACGAATACTGTCTGATCACGTTGTGGTCTTCTATACAAGGGTATAGGGGTGTCAAGCTATATATATGCTCAGGACCTGGTTACTTACTCTGAATTTTTTTTTTCTCTATCCATTGTTTTACATACTCGGGAAGTGCATTTCGGGCTCTAGCAAACAACGGCACGGGCGGGGCCGCCCGCCTGGCCACACATTGCCGGGATTCTTGTTGGTTGCGATCGTCCATCCGATGGTTTGTGCCTCCGCCCGTACTGCGGCGGTATCGCTTCGCGGCTAGACCGGCTTGGCGTATTTGGGCGGTTCAAGAGGACTCTTGCGGTGATCGGCCATGGCCCACCGGGCGGTCGGTGCGTCAGGAGGGTGTTTGGCTACATGGATAGCTGTTGGCATTTGTTAAGTGCTAAAAGAATATGAAGGATTTACGCAAGCGCCTGAGAACACCTATCATTGTAGCTTTTTCCCTACGATGAGTATTCTAGAGTATCGTATCCACGGGAAGCTTTGGCTAAAGAATTCTAATAAGTCACAATCATATATCCACTAACTCAGTAAACCACTAGACTATAGTGAGGGGGTAATTGTTAAAGGATAACTAATTGTCAATGCATAAAATAATAACCTACCTAAGATATCTAAAAGTAGCTAAACTAATCAAGAGGTCTAAAAAGGAGAGATCCAAAGGTTCTGGGTAATTCTCTATTACTTAGATTCTATGATAGCAATTATACTAATGCACTTTGGAGCAACAGTTCCTTTCCAACTCTCGAGAAATCTTTGGGAAGAAGGTAGTTGGGAGAAGGTTGCCTAAAGCTCTACTAAAAAAACACCAATCCGAACATGGTGGGCTACAAAGGCCTTCTACAATTTTGTCACCCAGGGGGCTACCACAACTATCCGTGCACTAGGAATAAGCTTAAATTTCTTTGAATTATGATGGCATGTAGATAGAACAGATTAGTCACTTGTAATCCTCTCGAATTATGGTTCTAGGTGTAAATACTTTCAAGATGGTGTGTTGATTTGTTCATGGCATACACACTAAGTGCAGATATCTGTTTCTACCTCATCTTGAATCTACACAAGACAAGTTTTATATAACCAGTTATATAATGTCAAATTTGTATTTCTTAGCCCTTAGGTAACCACTAGTCAGTCATTTCCTTCATTGTGCATTTCTTATGGGACTAATCATTTGTCCTAGTACATTTATTTTGGCTTGTATGTTCAGATTTTTACACACTAAGTGCAGTTTGTTTTGCTTTCTAGTTAACTTAGTGTTCGACAATTTCAAGTGACAGCCTACTGCATGTTTGAATGCCTTCTAAGTTTCGTATATATGTGATATGCCTAGGTATTATATCATTTGCCCACTATATTTTGTGTTCCCTTCTTGTTTTCCAACATGCTATTGTCTGCTTTGTTTTCCGAGGGGCTGAATGTGCTTGGAATTGTTTGCTCTCAATTGCTCTTGTTCTATGATTGCTAATTACTCCATGAATTTAATCATATATGTTTTCATTAATGCAGAGAAACTTGGACAGCCAAAACAATTAGAGAAAGCTTCTATGGCTTAATGTTGATGGTCGGCACCAACAAGAATGACAAGTTACAAAGATGCTTATTTATGATGGTGTAGCTGATGGGCGATGGAGCAACCAGCGAACTCATTTTAGATTGATTTATTATATGCTAAACAATGTTGTGAACTTAGTTAAATATGGTGTCTTTATATTGTTAGTTGTGATCATGTTCTTTTAAGAAGAATTCTGCAGGTATTGTGTGTTACTTTAGTTTGAGACAAAATTTAAATTAATGAATGTATCAGAGTTATTATATGTGATGTGCATGCTATGAAAAATAATTTAAAACTGCTATTCAAATTTCCTCGTTGCGATAGAATAATAGGCAACCAATGTTGTTAGTTGCAATATGCATTATTGCAATGAACTTTATGCGTTGCATTACCATATCATCTATTGCCACCAACAATTGTTTGTTGCATGTGCCATCTATCACCACCCACACAAATTTATTTGCAACTTCTATATATTACCTCGAAGACTAGTTTGTTGCATTATCATACCATATATTGCCACCATCAATTGTTTGTTGCTTGTGACCTCTATTACCACCAACACAAAATCGTTTGCAATCTACGTATATTACCTCGAAGATTAGTTCGTTGCATTACCACATCATCTATTGCCACCATATGTTACATGTTGCAAAAGCATCGTAATGCAATGGATCACACTTCGTGGTAATATGACCATATGCCCATGTAGTTTTGGAGTGGCAATAATTTTCTATTGCAACATATTCGTTTCGTGGCAATCATAAAATATTGCAGCCAAGTGTTTCATCGTAATAGAACCTTAGGCAACTAATCTAATCATTGCAATATTTGTTCTTGCAACCAAGTATTAGTTGCATTAGGCTTTTTGTTAGTTGCAATATTTGTTCTTGCAACCAAGTATTGGTTGCAATAGGCTTTTTGTTCTTGCAATAACAAAATGTATTGCAACGCCACATCTAATGGTTGCACGAGGTTATTGCATTGTTCCAATTGCAACCATCTGTCGACCAAAGACTTAGTTGCAATTGATTACAGTTGCAACCAAAATTGCCATATTGCAACCAAATATAGGCGTTGGCCAAGGGTCAATTCCTAGTAGTGGTGGGATTGGGCGCAACCTCAGGTAACCTATAGTATAGACACCATGTCTACACTATAGATTACAACTCTAGCTACCTAGCATAACTAGAGCCCTCAATACGAGCGGAGATCCCATGCAATAATATAACAACTATGCTTAACATTATATGAAAGACATGGAAGTAAATAGAGAAGATAAATATGTGAATCATAAGTCTTCCAAAGATAAGATATGAAACATACCAAACTCTGTAGACATCTCCAGAAACCAAAGTATAGTTCAACTCTCCTTTACTCTTGATCATATCTAAGTTAGATCTAATCTACTTCTAATTATATGTCTAATCTACTTCTAATTACATTGCTAATCTTCTTCTAATCTATCTCTAATTCACTAATCCCAGAGAGAGGTTATCCTTACATTGGGACACCTCTACAACTGAGAGATAATGAATAATGAGATAGAATGAATTAGGGTTTGGCCCTGGGGTCAGGGGGTCTTCTTATATAGCCCTTGGCAATGAATGATAGCCCTTGGATCAAACCGACCTTGGCAACGGTGTAGATACAACCTCAAAGTCGGTTACAAACCGACCCACGAAGATGAAATTTGGATCGGGCTCGGGACTCGGGCGGCCGGAGAGAAAAGGCCTGGCGGCCGCCAGTCCCTTGTGGAATTATGAGTCCATATTTTGTGGGTGCGCCGGTCTCGTCGATAGCTTCGTAATGACTGGTATTTTGCAGGAAACGGAGTCCGTATGAGAAAGTTATGACCGTTTTAGTGAACTCTACTCTGCAACTAATTTCTTTTGATTCTGGACTCTAAATATAGCAAACAATATATCCGTTTTCGATCGTATTGACGAGCTCTTTGCAATGGTGCTATCTTGGAATATATTTGTGACATGTTTATGCTTCATATGTTTTTGCAAACTCTAGGCTTTTCCTGTTTAGTCCCTGAAAATATACAAATCACCAAAACTTGTGGAACTAATGTCTATGTTGATATTCATTTTGTGCCCTTATTTTATGTTTAGTTGACTATTAATATTATGCTATAACAGGTGTCAACAATAGCCATGGTGTGGTGTCCTAGAACGACATGGACGGTCAGTGTGGGTCTGCTGTTGGGAGATGCGTTCAAGAGGTGTTCAATGGAATGACTGAACAACTATGCTGGTGCTGGGTGTCAGAGAGATATGTTAGAGGTGGCCAATCTGCCAAGGTGAAATCGTACCTAAATCATATATTTGGCTCAAAAATTTTTTCCTATATGTGCTTTTCTGCCTTCCTCCTGTCCAAATTTGGAATGTGCTCTGCTCAAGTTCAGAGGTGAATTTAGCCTTGGCATTCCTTTTGATTCGATTAGTGATCCTCTTTATGTTGCACATCTTACAAATCTGCAAGCATTATTGCTGGAAAATAATCAATTGTTAGGAAATATACCATCCTCCTTTGGCAACCTCACACAGTACCGCTTGGTTTTCCTTGTCAAACAACAGGCTTGATGGCCCCATTCCTAGAAGCCTTGGTAACTTGAAAAACTTATCTAACCCTGGATTTGTCATCCAATCTACTCCAGGATTTATCCCTACCGAGATTTTTGGCCTCCCGTTCTTGACAGATTATCTATTGCTATCGATAATTCTTATGCGGGGTGATTCCTCCACAAGTTGGCAGCCTAAAAATATTCAAACTCTCAATTTGTCAAAAAAAAAACAACTTTTCGAGGAGAAATACCAGCTACAATTGGCGTGCGAAGTCCGGTGTACCTTGGTTTGGCGAGACAACTCCTTCACAGGTAGCATCCCCACTTCACTTGGTAATCTTAGAGGCCTCAAAGACAATTGAACCTCACAAGGAATGCTTTGTCACGAACAATACCGCAAGAGCTGGGAAATATCGCTGGTCTAAAAGAATTATGCTTATGCGCATAATCATTTGTCCGAATGATTCCTAAAGTTCTTGATAGCATAAGTAACTTGGTTGAACTAGACCTCTCCTTTAATAACCTTGATGGTGAGGTTCCAACCCAAGGGGTGTTTGCTAACATGATTTGGATTCTCAATGGTTGGAAATGATGGGCTTTGTGGAGGCATTCAAGAGCTAGAATTGCCTCCATGTTAGGATATGCCACATAAGAAACAACATCATGCACTGCTTAGGGTTGTGCTCCCCATTGCTGGCACTATCATATGCATATCTCTTCTATTGTTTTGTTTGTGCTCTTTTTGTTGAAGTGGAAAATAACACCTAAAAAGACAAAAACTGATAGCCATATTGGGTTGACTGACAAGTATCCAAGAGTTTCCTACCTTGAATTGTTTGAAGCTACTGATGGATTTTCACCCACGAATCTGGTAGGTGCAGGAAAATATGGTTCTGTATATAAAGGTAGTCTGTCTCATCCAGCAATCGAAATGTTGTTGTAGCTGTCAAAGTGTTCACTCTTCAGCAATCTGGTTCTTCAAGAAGTTTCTTGGCAGAATGTGAGGCTTTGAGGCAGGTGAAACATCAAAATTTGATCAATATCGTTACCTGCTGCTCTAGTGTTGACACTAGAGTCAATGACTTCCGGGCACTAGTATTCGAGTTCATGCCCAACAACAGCCTGGATAGATGGCTACATCGGCAAACGGATGAGCAGCTCCACAGGTTAAATTTAATCCAACTCTTGAATATTGCAGTTGATGCCGCTGATGCAATAGATTATCTTCACAACAATAGTCAGCCATCAGTCATCCATTGTGATTTGAAGCCTAACAACATCCTCCTTGATAGTGACTGGACTGCTTATGTTGCTGACTTTGGACTTTCAAAACAAAATCCAGATTGGTGAATCCATGGACGTATTTTTCCAGGGGAAAGTCAAACTTTATAATCTTAAAAATATATATACAATTAGTACATAAAATTTGCATCAATCCATTTGGGATTATATTAGAGCAATTGATATTATATTGGAAAAACAATGGTCAAACTTTTCTTTACAAGACCGCTTATCATTTCTGGACGGATACATTGCTCCATTGGGATTAGAGGAACCATTGGATACATTTCCAGGTAATTGTAATGTCCACTATACTCAATTCTTAACAACTTAGTCTGTAGCTCTGTACACAAACCAGAACTGAGAATTTTTGTTCTTGCAGAATACAGAGGAGGTGGGCAAGTGTCCACTGCAGGTGATGCTTACAGCTTTGGGATTACACTTCTGGAGATGTTCACAGGAAAAGCACCAACTGATGATATGTTCAGAGAAGGGTTGAACCTGCACTTGTTTGCTGAGATGGCCTTACCTGACAAGTTGCTGGAAATTTTGGATTGCAGTACTATTAAAGGCGCAACCATATGAAAACTCTGCAGAGTATGACAAAATACTGGCTTGCTTAGCTTCGGTGTGGTGACGACATGGATGGTCAGTGTTGGTCTGCTTTTGGGAGATGCGCTCAAGAGGTGTTCGATGGAATGACCGCACAGCTATGCTGGTGCTGGGTGTCAAAGAGATATATTAGAGGTGGCCAATCTGCAAAGGTGAAACCATACCTAAATCATATATTTGGCTCAAAAATCTTCCTATATGTGTTTTCTGCCTTGCTTCTGTCGAAATTTGGAATGTGTTGTGCTCAAGTGCCGAGGTGAAATTTAGCCGTGACATTCCTTTTGGTTGGATTAGGGATCCACTTATGTTGCACATCACTAGCCTTGCAAGATCAAGTCTGTAATGCATGTTCACATGTCCTGTACTTATTTTTGAATTGAAAAATGTCTTGTACTTATTATAAAGCTGAATTTAGTATGATCAGATTTATCTGCGTCTATTGTAGCCTGTGTGTGTGAATATTTAGTGTTAGCATGTTTGATGCGCTCCTGCTCTCCTGCGGTCGGATTAGGGTGACAACATAATGCTCCCATGTCTAGTAACGTCGGGTTACTTGAGGCTGATATGTTGCAGTTAATTCTCACACACCATATATGATGTTTCTTCGAAATCCAAGGTTTCATCTATATTCTACACTAGTATAATGTCCGTGCTAACACTACGGGTTCATTTCAAAGATGCATATGAAGACAACAAAACGTCAATATTAGATTCTTAAAATAAAGATTTAACAAGTACCATATGACAGGTACGATCCGACATTGCATATAGCGCTGTGACAAACTCAGAGATGCTTCAATTAAAGAGGATATCAACTCAATTCTCACTTTAGTTAGAAATGAACTAAACAGCGGGCTACTAAGCCTGACCAAATTGTAAGAGACAAACAACAAAAAAGTTAAATGCCCTGCTAGGATCCATCACAGCACAGACAACAACCAATGGACACCGGTAGAAGGAGCTGAGATTAAACCAAACTTTTAGGAGTTATCCAAGTTCAAAATCTGACAATAACCTTCAATTGCCGGCTCCACTGTGAAGCAACACCAAGATAATCACTATACTCGTATTTGTCATGTAAACAGACTTCTTTCAGATAATCACTATATTCCGTATTTGTCAGACATCTACTTCTAGTTTTCATGGACAAAACAAAACTAATGAGCATAGAACAGCCTTGAGAATGAGTACACTCCCTTCTTCCAATCCAATTCAATCGTTCAGACACTACAAAATAAAGCATACAAGATCAAACTAATGAACTGGTATAGTGCAGAACTACACTAACTGACACATCTTGCCAACAACCGAACAAATCTAGATGACGTAACCTTGCTTCTCGAGCAGGTTATGCCACCAAAGACGGTGCTTACCGTGTAGGAAGCGGTGGTGGCTCCCGGCTTCGCCTTCTGACGCCAAGAGCACGGGGTAGCCCTTCTGTTCACAGGGAACAGGCGACCACGGTGCATCCGGCGGCAATGCGATGTGGCAGACTTCGAGATCTTTGTTATCTTTGAACACCTTGGATCGTTCCCAACAGAATTTGGCGAACCAGAGGCTTTCGCCGCTGGGTGAAGACGAAGTCGGTCCGCTGGGGGAGCCCCGATTCTTGGCAGCCGTCGATGGGGAAGACGAGGTCGGCCCGCAGTTCTCGCGCTCGGTGTCGTGGAAGTCGTACTGCGTTCCCGATGGTGGCGCCGCCGTCCACTCCAGGTACGCCGACGTCGGACCCGACTCCCCCGCCGTCTTCGTCGCTGTTGTTTATGGCGACGCCATTCCGGGACGCGTGATCCGCGATGGAGTTCTTGACGCGTCGTTGAGTCCATGGTTCTTGCCACTCGTCGGCGTTGGGGAAGCCGCCCCCGAT
This sequence comes from Hyparrhenia diplandra, assembly GCA_015847255.1. NCBI lineage: Eukaryota > Viridiplantae > Streptophyta > Magnoliopsida > Poales > Poaceae > Hyparrhenia > Hyparrhenia diplandra. The sequence continues at coordinate 32,974 of JADLZK010000187.1, forward strand.
TCTTGACATCGCCCGTCGGCCGTGGGAGGCATTCCCCGCCGAGCCGGTGAGCGCCTCGTTCTCGGTGGTGGCGCCAATTTGGTTTGGTTTCTTCTAATATCTCAAATTAGCCATATCAACATCAATAGCATCACTGAACTGTTAAGCTTTACCTAGCCACTATATATACAACAGTGTTGTTCTATATATCCACAACCAGGCTGCAATATACACAAAGTCCTCATTTGGTGCACCACTAAAGCGCAGCACCCTCTTACATGGTTGTTTGGCACTTATACATGAGCTTTCATGAACTTAACATGAGATTTAACTAGCCTTAACATGAAGCTGGCATGAACCAGTATGGAACACATGATAACATACTCGACACAACAAACAGAGTTCACAATCATTGTTTTTTCTAGAACGTGTCTTTCATTAGGACTTTAAGAGAAATAGGTGTTTACAATGCACAACTCGCACCCTGTCACACGCCGGCGAGCCCGCACCCAACGACAGCGACTGAGCAGCAAAAGCAAGAAACAAAAAATGGCGCCTCCGGCGCATATACTACAGACAACACTGAAACACGTTTTGCGACCATCCTGTAATTCAGTGGCGCTGTCATCCTGAGGCTCGAGCGATGAACACCGACAGAGCCGCGAATCTCATCTGTGGAATGCTGATGAGGAGACGCTCGGGCTACAACTGCGTGATACTTCGGTGGATAGTAGTAGTGTTTATACTTAAGTGACTAGGTGGAGCTCTGGCGGTGATGTGGCCTTATGGAATCACATAGAAATAGGGTAGTGTTTTCTTTTATAAGAGTAAAAGATCATTTGTAGCTAGTTAGGTAGCATAGATGCTGAGCTCTTTTATCCTATCGTCCCTGTACAAAGGGAGAGATAGCTAGCCCTACACTTAAAATCCATCAAGAGACAGACAACACATCCGTATAGTGATATGCTCGAAGGGGTGATTGGCGGCCAGCTTTGGCCAGCACCCTGGGCCTCAGGTGTCATGCTTTTGAGAAGAAACGTCCATACACAAATAGTTTTTACTGACACCTTTTATTTTATTTTAAAAACGAATTACTTAGCAAAGCGTTTGTAACTATCCCAAGGAGCAATGTAACTTATAAACTCTTAGGAGCAATTCTATTAAGTAAACCATCACTAAAAAAATAGTGATTTTTAAAGACTTGTTTATGAGAACAGCTTCTGAAAATATGATTTTAGGGATGGTTGTATATGTCAACCGTCTCTAAAAATCAGTGATTTCTAAGGACTGTGACTTAAGAACACCACCCTTAGAAATCGATTTCATTCTATTGACTAAGTTAACCATTCTTAAATTACCTGGAGCACAAATAGATAGCATAGTAGATTGGTTGTTCATAATTTCTCTCCTGATCCGTACTAAGCATAAATATTCCATTTTTTATTTGAAGATTCCTACGTTTACCACCCTTGTGGTTCATGTATATGTTATTTTCCTTAATATTTTTTCGCTCAAATAAAATTCCAGTATAGGATACAATTTTTGTAGTCAAGGAAAAAAGTGAAACCTGTTGACTAATTTGAAGCATTTTTTTTTTTACTTTCACTAAGTTTTAGAGTTTTCAATGAAAAAAAAATTAACCAAAATTCCAATAGCTGATAACCACTTGACCAATGTTAATTCTTTAAGTGCCATCATGAGGCAATACTAATGTCCCTGCTCATCTGATGCTTATGGTCCCATAAACGTCTTAGTAGGATATCAAGGACAAGGATACCCTTGTGATATATGTGAAAGTTGCTAGATGTGGATTAAGTGCATGGGCGGTGAGGGTCCTTCAGCAATATGGTAAGTTGGCAATGCTTGTCAGTGTTTTGCTATCTATGTAGCAAGTTCTTTATTACTTCAAGAGCAAGATAGAATACAAAAAAGCTTTCTCATTGATGTGTCTCCAGAGTGGCTCTAGCACAATTGTGCCTGAGGTTAGATTGAACTCATCATGTGTTCCATATTGGTTTGTGCGGGCTTCATGCTAAGTTTCATTAAAACTCATGCGAAATAAGTGCCAAACAGTCATGCAAGAAGCAATCCACTTCGATGGTGTACCACAGAAGGACTTAGTGTATATATATTCTAGTCTGGTTGATGGATATATATAACAACACTACAGTAGTGACTATTGAAAGCTTAACCGTTCAATGATCCTTTTGATGCAAATATTGCAAGATTGAGATATTAGAAGAAACCAAACCAATGCTATCATGCACCTCCCCACACTCTTGCACGGGGAACTGCGGTGGCCCGGAGCGCCGCATTGCCGCGAGCACCTCTCTTCGGCCCGCACCTCTCCTCGGCGTCTACAACCGCCTCCGCCGACGACCGGCGAGGACAGCACGTCTACTACGCCTCCACCGACGGGCGACGTCAAGAATCGGGAGGCGGCTTCCCCAACGCCGACGAGCGGCGAGAAACGTGGACTCGACGACGCGTCCAAGAACTCGGGTCCGGCGTGGGCATCGTTGAGGATGGCAATGAAGCTGAACCAGCTCTTTGAGGATGGCAATGAAGCTGAGGATTCCGACACGGCTCTGCCCTACGCAATCTTCTACTGGGACCGGTCCAAGGCAACAACAAGATCAAAATCTTCAAGGTAGGTCGGGAAAGAGTTATCACTGCCGCTCACACGGGCACGTCTTCACTTGCGAAGACTGTCAGGTTTCGTTGGATTCAAAAGGCGCTGCCGATACTCATGCCTATTATCTGCCCCGGCAGACTGTCAGGTTTCGTTGGATTCAAAAGGCGTTGCCGATACTCGTGCCTATAATCTGCCCCGACAGAGGGACAGATTTTGGTGGCGCACCTTCTGAGGCAACATGGTTATGTTCTCTAGCTACCTGCTTGATTTGTAGAATATGGACAGAATAGTTGATGAATGAAACAGATATGGATCAGATTCTTTGAGTCTTGCATTTGACTGTCAGACAAGATAGGTACTGCTCCCAGAAAAAAAAAAGATTATAGGGTAGTAAAGAACAATTAATTGTGACTGAGGATATATAAGCACAAACACAAAATAGCATTCAGATGTTTAAAGACTACAAACTCTTTAACACACATCAATAACATTATTCCTAACATAGCTGACAAAAAATTTTAAAGCAAAGCTTATATGTTTGAAATTACAAAAAGATTCAGAGTCACAAGCTGAACATATGGTAATGCGCGTTATCTGCCATGGCTTGCTATGATGGAGGTGATCTGGTATGTCATGTCTTGCTTGTAGAAGCTCTGTTTTCTGAGGACGACTAAGAAGGTGAATCTCAAGGGTACAAATGTTGTGTTATCGGGGGCGGTGTCACTGAAGGTCCTAGCTGACTCGAGATGCTGAACTGGCTTTCCAACAATCCGATGCGCGACCCCACCTAGAGCAAATCAAAGATTCAGCATGATTTTTAATATAAAATCCTCACAGCATGATTGCTGGTTGTCCACTGTATTATGTGTGACGGACCTTTAGAATCTGGCCTCCACCTGAGCTTGTTCTGCCCCTTCGCTAAAGAGGATATGATGCCTCGCCCTGACTTGGGAGAATTATGTTGTCAACCTAATCCAACCACAAGAGAGTAGGAGCGCATCCAACAGGAAACAAACCCTTCTGTTTGCCCATAGCCTGCATACAGAGGAGTAAGGAAGCCCAATTAGTTGGATACATGGGGAACATTAAGTGGGAAACATCGTCCCGGGGGTTGGGGGGGTGCTGCTGTCACCTGGCAAACGCAAACCCAAAGTGGCCAATTTTCAGTACGATGGCATCACTGGGTCCATAGGAGAAGGTTTCATAGCTTGATCAGTATTTGCAAATAATGTATCTCGGAAACACAAAACACTAATCAACAATAGCTAGCCAAAACAAATCAACAATAGCTAGCCAATACGATGGCCCTGGCGCCGGCGGATTCGGATGTGTAGAGGAGGCATGGCGTGGCTGGTGTTAGTGAACAATGTTCAGTAGTGCTGCACAGACTGGTGTAGGCGGCGTGCCACGAGGTGCAGACTGATCCTGCACGCACAAGGTCAGGGATATCCAAGAGAGCAAAGATATCCATCAGGACATCCCGCGGCAGCCCCGGCAATTCAGTGCCCACAATAACTGCCTCCATGACTGGTTGAAGAACAAGTTCATCCAATTCTCTCTGGAACATCTTCAGTAAATTGGGGGTTAATGTCGACACAAAGACATTGAGCAAAGCTCGCAGGATCTGACGCCACTGACAGTGAAGGTTCATGGTACCATCTGTGCTCCACATCTTGCCAAAACTGGATCTCTGTCTCTGCTCTTGCCTGTGCCAAAACTGTATCTCTGTCTCTGCAACTTTTGGGAAGAGCACACCGAGGGCAACCTCCTGGGCTATACTTCATATATATGCAGATCATAAACCCAACCAACCGAAGCCCCCACTCGGATTCGACTTGATGATTGAACGAATCCGAATCAAAGATTAGCCGAGAAAGATTCCAATTTTCCAATAAACTGAATCAGACCTTGCACGTATAGCCAGAGGAAGATGTGCTTCCTCCCACTGGGGTAGGATGTGTTTGCCTCCGCTTGAGGGATGTGGGCGGACGCCGCCTCCGGGACGGCGAGTGCGCGCTGCGCCGCCGCCGGCGTGTGGGAGCGCGGAGTGCGCCCTGCGCCGCCACGTGCTGGGTGCGCCCCCGACCCCCGCCGTTGGACCCTTGCGGAGGCTGCTCGTGGTGCCTGGTGGCTGGCGGCAGTGGGTGTGCTCGGCGGCTGGACCGGCGGCGAGTGACCCGGTGAGGAGGAGGGCGAATGGGTGGCTGGGGAACAAGTGATAGGTTCCCGGAAAAATCCCGAATTTTTAGACTCGTTGAATATTTAAAACCGCCCAATTTACTTCACTGATATATATCCTTAAATATTCTACTCCTCGTCACCATATATTATCTCCAAGGTTAACAAAGTTTACGAGGCTATAATGTTATTCCATTGAGGCATTCACTATATGCTACCTCAGTCTCTCTTAATAAGTACTCCCTCTGTCTCTAAATGTTTGTCTCTAAAACCGTATTTCCCTCACGGACATGCTTCGGGCGACATATATAAAGAGACGGAGGGAGTATCGCTTTTGAGTTTTGGTGTCCTTAGTTTGACTAGATTTATAAAAAATATGTCCAACATTTATGTCTTTAAATATTAATTATATATATAATATAAAAATTAATATTTTTATATAAAATTAATTGAAGTTATTTCATAGGAAGCTTAAAAAGGACAATTATTTAGGGATATGGAGGGAGTTTTATTTAGATCTCTTGCAAGTCCACTTCTGCATCCGTACCTAAGTACCCCTATCGAATGTATGGGGTGTTCGAACTGCTCTGCTCTAGCTTTTGTAACTCCACTCCAGCTCTAGGTTGTCAAACACTTTCAACTCTGCTCCAAGAAAAAAATGTGGAGTTGAGGGTCAATTCCACGCTTTTTTTCCGGAGCACCTTAAGATGTACTCTAGGTTTTGGGTTTTGGTGTCTTTAGTTTGACTAGATTTATAAAAACACGTGTAACATTTCTATCTTTAAATATTAATTATATAATATAAATATTAATATATTTTATATAAAATTAATTGAAGTTATTTCATAGGAAGCGAAAAAAGATAATTATTTAGGGATGGATGGAGTTTTATTTAGATCTCTTGCAACTCTACTTCTGCATCCATACCTAAGTATAGAAGCCAGCAGTCCGCGTAGGGACTCCCCTGCAAAGATAGGGCCCTCTTTTTTTTTTCCCAATGGAGCGTGAAGTGAATTTGGGCCTCTATTTTTTTTAATCTAGCATACAAATAAAAATTTGAGGGCTTAATTTGGGATTTAGTGGACAGGACTATAAAGAAGCCACTTTTGTTTTGCTCCGGTTCATCCAAAAAAAAATGGCTCAAGCTCATTCCAGGTCCTTAAAAATGGGTCCTTATTAGAACCCCACTTATTTTTTTAAGGTGCAAAAGTTTATCTTATGAACTCCGAAACATGTTTCTCCTCAGTTTGAAACAAAAATTTTCATAAATCAGAGATATTTTCCTTATGAAGCTATAACAATCTATGTTAAATGTTGCATGTTCATCTATCTACCCTACTAATGCACCAAGTTTTGTTTTCTACGTCCACACAAAAAATCGCCCCCCGCTGAGGAGTCCTAACTTCGTTCACACAACAATTATACCCAAGAAAATAACATCTTTCAAAATTAACACTCCAGATTTAATTTCAGCTTTCTCTCTTCTTACTCTCACTCATAATCCAAGGATCAAGATTGGTTGTGTCAACCTTATCAGCCGCCCGCACCCCTAGTGAAAGTCTGACGCTGTGCAGCCGTTAATCACGCGCGTGAACCCAACTCACGCCCACTCCATTGTCGAAGATAGAAATAAAATCAACTGTGTGCATGCACGGGACATTGCTATTTTTAGAGTCCAATATAAAACCAGCAATTGGCCAGCAGCCCCGCATGCAAATGCAAATTAATCATCATGCAAATTGAATTCTCCCTTGCCGATGCTGTTGTTTTGCTTGATTGACGCCTGCATGCAAGACATATGCATTAATTCTTTTTCTTATTCTTCTTTCTATAAATATCCATTTTCGATTTCTTTTTCGCCTTTCTGTTTTCTTGCTGCCCCATTTGAAACACCCTAGATCGCTTGCAGCAAAGAGAAACAAGCAGTACATATGAATCCATCCAGAAGAGGCGCCGCTTGCGCCACCATCCCCACGTGTGATCACACCACGTCAACCTCGCGCCTGGACCTGCCCATGGTAAAGGAATCCATCAAGGATGGCCGTCGGGGAAGAGTCGCATGGACGCCACGGAGGTTATGCCTACACGGAGGTGATCTGCATCAATGGGCGAGCAGGCACTACTACAGAATTGAACTTGCATGGTGTTTAGTTTTTATTTTCCGTGGCGGGCATTTAGAAAACCGCCACGGAAAATAGTTGGCCCGGCAGCCCCGGCCAGGCAATGCCCGCCACGGAAAATCGATTAACGTGGCGGGCATTGTAAACGCCCGCCACGGTTAATCTCTATTTTCCGTGGCGGGCATTGTTAAAAGTCCGCCACGAAAATCGATTAACCCGGGCGGACTTTTAAAATGCCCGCCACGAAAATCATGGCCACAAATATATACCAACACTTCACTTCTCTTCCTCACCTTTCCTCTCCCTCCTCGAGATCAGCCTCCCCACTCTCTCTCTCTCCGTCCTCCTTCTCCAGATGGCGGCGGCGCGCAAGGGCGCGGACGCGGCAGCGGCCAAGGGCGCCCGTCACGGCGACCAGGGCGACGGCGGCGGCCCCCTCCTCCCCCGACGCGCGCGGGCGCGGACGCCGGCGGCCCCTCCCGCCGACCCGCGCGCGCGAGGAGGCGGCGGAGGCGCGCGGACAGCGGCAGCGGCGGCTCAGCGCAAGCGCGGCGGCGGATCCCGGATCTGTGGCGGCGCGGCCTCCCCCCGGCACGCGCGGCCGACCTCCCTCCCCTTCCTCCCCTCCCGGCGGCGGCGTGACTCGTGGCGCGTGGCAGCAACGGCGGATCCGGCCTCCGGCTGTCGGATCCAGGCGGCGGCGACCCTAGCTCGGCGGATCAAGGCGGCGTCCGGGGGGCGCGAGCCCCGGCTCATGGCGGCGGGATTACCTAAACCCTAACGGGCCCGGAGGCCCGGATCCGGGCCCGTTAGGTTTCGCATTGATTTTTTCTTTTTTTATTATTTTTTTTACCATGGCGGGCATTGTTAAATGTCCGCCACGGTTATCTCTATTTTCCGTGGCGGGCATTATAAAAAGTCCGCCACGGTTAATGGATTTTCCATGGCGGGCATGGAGTCCGCCACGGTTAATCGCTCGATTAACCGTGATTTTAGCTCCGTGGCGGACCTAATGCCCGCCACGGAAAATCTAAAATGCTCGCCACGGAAGTTCATTTTACGTAGTAGTGAGGCGCTGCGCACGAGGTCTTGTTCGACCCTCCTCGCCGAGGCGAGCATCCACCACATGCCGTATACCGCCCCTCCCTTGCCTTCCTGAATCTTGATGTGTGAAAATAATGGAGATCTGAACCCCTCGATATAAGTCATTTTGGCTATGTAGAAAAGGGTTCCTACAAATGGGTCATTTTGGCTATCTAGAAAAGGGTTCCTACAAATGGCGAGTGGAGACCGGTCGACGATGACGATGAGATGCAGCTGCGTGGCGATGTGCACCGGATGGATTCCGTCCGATTATGGTTCGTACTTGTACTCCGTTGCTCATTGCTCACTAGCAATCTTTAGTTGCAATGAATTAACAACGTGAACCTCGCCACCATTGGCCAGTGGGAACAGAGATCTCGGCGTATCTTATTCTATACTATATCATTGTCGCTGATACTACTTCATTTTTTTCTTCCAGTGATGCATTTAAAAAACTGAGAATGGAATTCTTAGTTGACATTTTGAAGAGAGACACAAAAAATGTATAAATAATATATATGGTTATATACAACTTCGTGTGACTTAAGCTATCGAAAAATGGCGTTGCTTGGTATTCTCATGTTAATCCTAGAAATAAAGCCGTTGCGTTTTACGCACGGCAATATACTAGTAAATATAGTTCTTCGTGTCTTCCATGGTCATCTTCCTCAGCTTATCAGGGCTAGTGAGATAAAAAAAACGTACCGACTCCACCAGTTGCTGTCACTTGGGCCCTCCCCATCTCAAGCGGCAGCACGGCCTCCTATTGGCGGCGTGCAGGGATAAACCCTCCTCCTCGGCGGTGGCCAACTTTCTCCTCCCACGCGCAAGATGGATCGCGGAGGCTGGAGGAGCACAAGGCGAGGGGCCACCACCAGATATAGTGAGGAAGAATCCGATCCGGTGACGAGGAGTCCGGATCCGGTGAGGAGCCTGATAACAATTATCTCCTAGGGATGAACTCTAACGGTTGGTTCATGCCCTTTAGTAGTTGTTTTGCCTGAGATTATATATATGTAATAACTGCAGGGTTCAAATTATATATTGTTTTTTTTTAGCAAAGCTTCGATAGCATGGCGTTGCCCTCTGGATGTGAAAACACGTCAACTGAGTCTGTAACTGGTGTTTTTTCGCTTTGTACTCGAACCACTTTGTTCAATGCAATTATGTAGCCCTGTCGCGCTATCATGTACGATGTTTTAGTCTGTACTTGAACCACTTTGTTCAAATGCAACTCTGGAGGAAGGCTTGTTACCCCGGAACACGAGCTTGGTTGGCCGGGAGAGGGAGGCAGGGAGCTACTGGACTTGTTGACCTTGCTGTGACATCACCAGGGCTAGTGCGGTTCCTGGATGGCGTGGTGCTAGTAGTCTATATCTCCATTGCGTTCGGCAGTCCGTTCCCCTGGAAGACGTTTGCACACATTGACACACAAGTACGCATGGCAAGGCGAGAAAGAGCTCGGCCATTGCCAGCGCCCATAGCTGAAATGAAACGAATTCATATATCGCCCGCTCAGCTTATAAGGCCTGCGTGCATTGGTTGCATGCCAACTTGCATGGTACTTTAAAGCTAATGGTCGAGCCGTTCGGATGCATGTAAGTTGACGCATGTGGTGGGGACCGGTGCATGCAAGAACGGTTGCATGCATGCAAACACGCATCTTGGCGCATGCATGCACCGTCATGCACCGTCCACCTTTGCATAGATAGGCTGAGCGGGCGTCCACATGTACGGAATTAGGGGCGGCGGCCACCAGCGGCCGAGAAGAGCCCAAAAAAGGCACTCCCTCTGTTCTTTTTCTCCATGTACCACATATATATATATATATATATATCGACCTCAGATCTCTTGATTTGCCCGTGATCTGGCTAAATCCTTGCTGACCCAAAAGAGATCGAAGTAGCTTGGCAATATCATGCTCTTACACAGTTACGCTCTTTATCAAAATAGTCTTTTCTCATCCTTCATGGATGTGTGGGGGACTTTCTGATGTTTGTTGGGGGTGAATCCAATATGCGAGTGGAATCGCCGACGGCATTGGTATTGAGTCTAAACCTTGAATTTGTTGGTGCATGAAACCAACACGTAAAGACTAGAGAAATTCCTTGTGGAAGAGAAAAAGGAACATATTATCTTCAATCTTTGAACTGTTGGTGGTGGCATTTTCTGTCATGAACTGATCGATGACATGCATTGCTTGTTGTGGGTAACGTACATTGATGCTAAAATGATTGTGAACCCTTGCTCTACTTGTGCTGAGTATGCCATTGTCATGTGATCCATACTGGTTTATGCGGTCTTCATGCTAAGCTTCATGAAAGCTCATGCGGAATAAGTGTCAAACAGCCATGCAAAAAGCAAAGGTACTCCACTTTTATGGTGTTCCACACAAGTACTTAGTGTATATATATATATTGCAGTATGGTTGATGGGTATATATAACAATACTGCAGTAGTGACTATTGAAAGCTTAACAGTTCAGTGATCCTTTTGATGCAGATATTGCTAGATTGAGATATTAGAAGAAACCAAACCAATGCTATCCAGCACCTCTACATGTGGCTGACAAGATGTGTACCACCATCCGCTCCCGCTTGTGTGGTGGACGGAACATGATACTCTTCACATGGAAAGACATGTTCATGTGCCGAGCGGCAATGTCCCATCAAGTACTAATTTTGAAGACGTTTTGATCTCACGGTCTAGAAAATAGAAGATCTGGCACACCTCCTGGTTTCTTGGACCATTGCTGTTAGCGGACAACATGCATCATGTAGATCAACGTCTTCATGTTCCTTGGCTGTCCTTCATTGTAGTCAGCTAGGCAGTTACTATTCATGTATATAACCATACACTCTGAATGAATGCAACTCGAGTTGTCCATTCTCTCTTAAATGGTATCACGTGTTCCTTGATCCTGACATTCCGCTGCTCTCCACTCTCCATCCGGCACGCCATGAGCTCCTCTTCCTCACTCGCCTCCGACAACTCCGGCGCCCGATTCCCAAACCCCGAACACACTCCGTGTCCAGACCGAGCCCCCGCTCCTTTTGTCATTCACGGCATCAACATCCTCAACCGGGTGCCGATCGTCCTCGACTCGATGAGTCGAACTACGTTGGCTTGGGCTTGATCCTTCTCCGCCATCTTTGGCCTGTACGGCCTCCACGATCACGTCAATGGCTCTCCACCCAAGGGCGGCAACGATTGGGTGCAGAACGATTGCGCCATCATCTCCTGGTTCTACAACCGCATGTCGCCCGAGCTGCGCTCCATGTATCCGAAGATCAAGACACCGTGTACTCCCTGCAGTGCGCTGTGCGCAACATGTTCAGCGACAACAAGGACATGCGCGCCGTCTACCTCGGTGCCGAGTTCATCTTCTACCAAGGTGATCTCTCCGTCCTCGAGTACACCTCTCGGATGAAGGTCATGGCGGATCGGCTCGAGGGCCTCGGTGTGCCGGTGAGCGACAAGGATCTATTGCAGAAGATCGTCCGTGGCCTCCACCCACGTCTTCACCACATGACCCCGCACATCACCCTTCATCGTCGCCTGCCGTCTTTCCTCAAGGCCCGATCCATGTTGCAGCTCAAAGAACAGCGCCTCGCCGAGTCCGAGAAGAAGCAAGCGGCGGCGGCGTTGGTTGCACAGTCTACCCACGCTCAAATCCAGGCAGCCTCCGCCCTCATCACGACAACAGGCCTAGGCGTGCACACGACTTCGGCCGTGCAACAGCTCCAGTACACCACGTCGGGCTCCCACTCCATGTCGGGTTCCTCCTCTTGCACACGCACCTCCTCTCCTTCCAAAGGTGGCACCAAGAAGGCCAAGAAGAAGAAAGGTTGCCCATCTTCCTCCGATCCACTACAAGGTTTCTGGCCCGCGGTCAATCCCTAGAACGGCATGGTCGGGCATGGCCGTTCCGGCCGCCACAAGCGCCAACACCTGACGTCCTTGGCGCTCGATCCTTTGCTCCGTCGCCACAGGCTCACATCGCCGACATCTCTTCTCGGCTATGGATCCCCATCTGCTCGCCACCCTCAACAAAGACATGTCGCCTGAACCATCCACGGTCCACCCGGCAAGTGGTTCTTTGACACTTGGAGCCTCCTCCCACATGTCTCAAGGCTCCGATAATCTCTCCTCTCTCTCTCTCTCTCTCTCTCTCTCCCAATTCCTCTTCCACTAAAATCATTGTTGGCAATGGCACATCCCTTCCTATCACTCACACTGGTACTTCCTCTATTCCTACGTCCACCCATTCCCTCTCTCTCAACAATGTTCTAGTCTCCTTCTTTAATTAAGAATCTAATCTCCGTTCATGCTCTTACACGTGATAATCCTATTTCTTGTCAAATTTGACGCCACTTGGTTTCTCCATTAAGGATTGCACTTCCGGGGAGGTGATTCTTCAAAGTGATGTGACGAGGGTGAGCTGTATCCGCCGCACCGGATGTCTCCACCATCCAACCATTGCTTCACCGCCCCTCTCTGGACCTATGGCACCAACGGCTTGGGCATCCCTGGCACCGAGTCTTTTTCGTCACTTTCTCCCGTCATTTGATTTCTTGTAATAAAGACCTCACTCATACCTGCCATGCTTACTGGCTCGGCAAACATGTTCACCTTCCATTTTCTAGCACTCCGCACCGGACTATTGCACCTTTTGAAAATTCATTGTGATGTTTGGACTTCCCCGAACGTGAGTTTCACTAGTTTTCAGTATTATCTTGTAGTTCTCGATGATTTTACTAACTTTGTGTGGACATTCCCCTTGCGCCACCAATCCGAGGATGCAAAACACATCATAACTTTTCATGCTTATGCTGCTACACAATTTGGGCGCTCCATACGTGCTATTCAAACTGACAATGGCCGCGAGTTTGACAACTCTACGCTTTGTCAGTTCTACACCGCCAATGGCATTTTGCTACGCCTTTCATGTCCCTACACATCACAACAAAATGGGAAGGCGAACGTGTCTTGCGCACCCTAAACGATGGAGTATGCATACTACTTCTCCATGCTACCCCGCCTTTCGCGCGCTCGGGTTGAAGCCTTGCACACATCAACATACCTTCACAACTCGGAAACCATGATAACTATGCTCACTTTCCACCCCATACTCCCTTACGTTGAATATGCTCAAATTCAATGGTTGAGAGAGATGATGTGCATGCACCATTGATGTGGGTCAGGCGCCATGCGTGGTCTTCGTGCACACTACTTGCTCACATCCATGGAGCATTTTGGTGGTCTGCATGCTAGCTCAACTAAGAATAGTGTTGTGCTATGGAGATCATTTATCTTGTAAGCTGTCGCATGGCGTTGTAACCCCGACACTCGAAAATAGTGAAGAGTTTTGCTGGCTGGTGCCTGTGGTTAGTTTTCCACATTAAAATTCTTGTGTCCCTTGTGTGAGTGTGTTTGATCGTTTCTCTTCGTCGTTCCTCGCCTTACGATCACAACACCTTCTATACAACTCATCTACAGACTACTCATACCTACGGGAAAAAGTCTACTTAACCTCCTGCTCTCCTACACGTTACACTCTTTATCAAAATAGTTTTTCTCATCCTCTTCTTGGGTGGGTGTGTGGGGACTTTCTGATGTTTGTTGGGGGTGAATCCAATGTGCGAGTGGAATCGCCGGCGGCATTGGTACGGAGTCTAAACCTCGAATTTGCTAGTGCATGAAACTAACACATAAAGACCATAGAAATTCCTTACAGAAGAGAAAAAAAGAACATATTCTCTTCCATCTTTGAACCGCTGACAGTGGCATTTTCTGTCATGAACTGATCGGTGACATACATTTTGCGTGTTGTGGGTAAAATACATTGGGCTAAAACGATTGTGAACTCTTGCTCTACTTGTGCCGAGTATGCCATTGTCATGTGTTCCATACTGATGTGTGAGCTTCATGCTAAGTTTCATGAAAGCTCATGCGGAATAAGTGCCAAACAGCCATGCAAGAAGCAATCCACTTTGATGGTGTACCACACATGGACTTAGTGTATATATATTGTATAACAACACTGCAGTAGGTGCTATTTTATATCCTTTGCCTCCTGCTCCACCCTCGGACGCACCACAGCTCGGAGTCGAGCGCAACGGCCTCACGTTAACCAAACGTGGGTATCGTTTTCTATTCCACTAAGCAATCGGATGGCGTTAAATTTTTGCGACCAAATGTTTATATGTTGTAACCCGATGTCGCCCCCTACTGCCATGATTTCCATGGAGCCCTGGCTAAGCCCCCTAACGACCATGAGGAGCAAGAAGAAGGAAAGGAGAGGTTGGAGGAAGAAGTGGAAGTCAGCCCTGCCTAACGCCATTCCTGGCTTAGTCCCTGTCTAGCATCATACTGAAAACTATACTACAATATGAATAGATACGAAAATTGTGTTACACTTTCAGAATATGATAATCACTCCATTAGTGGACCTATATATAGAACTCATATGGGAGATATGGGCCAATAGTGTTATGGGCTTTCACTTAACACCCACCTTCAAACTCAAGGTGGAAGTGGAGGATCTTAATTTTCGTTAATTCTAAACAAGTGCAACCGCTGGGAGGACTCAACCCACAACGTACTTTCGCCTCGTGTGTTCTGTCCCCAACCACCACACCATGTAGTCACTTGTGACTAGTTATCAGATGATGATGCTATCTATTTGTGCTCTAGGTACTTTTAAGGATGGTTAACTAAGGGTGGTGAGTTACATTGCTCCTTAGGATAGTTACAAACGGTTTGCTAAGTAATTCATCTTTAAAATAAAATAAGAGGTGTCAGTAAAAACTATTTGTGTATGGACGTTCCTTCTCAAAAGCATAACACCTGCCAATCACCCCTTCGAGCATATCGCTATAAGGATGTGTTGCCTGTCTCTTAATGGATTTTAAGTGTAGGGCTAGCTATCTCTCCCTTTGTACAGGGACGACGGGATAAAAGAGGTCAACATCTAATGCTACCTAACTAGCTACAGATGATCTTTTACTCTTATAAAAGAAAAAACTACCCTATTTATATGTGATTCCATAAGGCCACATTATTGCCGCCAGAGGTCCACCTAGTCACTTAAGTACAAACACTACTACCATCCACCGAAGTATCACACAGTTGTAGCCCGAGCGTCTCCTCATAAGCATTCCACGGATGAGATTCACGGCTCTGTCGGTGTTCATTGCTCGAGCCTCGGGATGACATTGAATTGGCGCCATGGTCGCAAAACGTGTCAGGATGGTCGCAAAACGTGTCTTTTTTGTTGCTTTCCGTCGTGTGCGCGTCGAAGGCGCCGTTTTTTTGAAAAACAATGATTGTGAACCTTTTTCTTGTTGTTCGAAGTATGCTGTCATGTGTTCCAAACTGGTTCATTCGGCTTCATGCTATCATGTTAAGTTCATGGGCAATATAAGTGCCAAACAAAATGTAAGAGGGTGCCGTTGTGCATTGCACCAAACCACCTATATTACACCTATTTCTTAAAGTCCTAATGAAAGACACGTTCTGGAAAAAACAATGATTGTGAACCTTTCTCTGTTTGTTGTGTCGAGTATGTCGTTGTCATGTGTTCCAAACTGGTTCATGCCGGCTTCATGTTAAGACTAGTTAAAATCTCATGTTAAGTTCATGAAAGATCATGCAATATAAGTGCCAAACAAAAATTGTGGTGCTGCGCTTTAGTGGTGCACCAAACTAGGATTTTGTGTATATTGCAGCCTGGTTGTGGATATATAGAACAACACTGTTGTATATATAGTGACTAGTTAAAGCAAGTGATGCTTTTGATGCAGATATTGCTAATTTGAGATACTAGAAAAACCAAACCAAATTAAGTCAAATTGGATATCTTTGAAAGCAAATGTATAGTCCTCAGAGCTGACATTGTATCTATTCTGATGTAAAATGACAATCATTGTTCTCTTGTTTTGGTGGTGGTAGAATTAATATTGTCCAACACCTCCCCTGCCTCGCCGATGAGATTTAATCTTCATGTTGTTGAGCAACTATCTGTGCTATCTGCTATTCTCAAGAAGGGGTGATGAAGACCTTCAAGGTTGAGAGGAGTTGCGTAGGCACTGCTGCTGGGTGCATCGTGGTCGATCGGGTGTTCTCCCTGCGAAGAGCAGGGCTGTCCCATGCTCTCGGCCTCACAAGCCCAAGACAGGAGGAACCACCATTACCTCCACCGCCAGAAGGATCGTTTTTGGTGGTGCAACCTGCTCAAGAAGTAGGATTACGTTGTTCAGTTAGCAGGGTTTTTAGGTGTCCATTCATTCATTTCAATTAGTGGTCTAGACTTGTCTCTTGGCTAAGATAGCGATTATTCTCCCAAGAATCGTAGCCTAAGGGCATTCTTTACAGAACTTTCAAAGATTATAAACTTGACACATTTATAGCATTCTAAGATCAGCACAAAGATTCAGAAGCTATCATTTTTTTTACAACAAACATGCATATATTTCAACAGAATCTAGCTGTTAGAATGGTTATATTATCGTTCCTTACATTCTTCTTCTTTTTTGCGAAAGGTTCCTTACATTCTTCGGTGCTTCCAGTAATGGGCATTATATTATATATGACATGATCTCTATTGGAACATGACAAAGATAGACTTGAGGTTGAGAGTGTACAAAAGTCTGTTTTTGCTAATATATCAGCAGTGTGATTTTGTGTCCTCCTAATCTTGTGGATTCTTGTGTTTCGTTGCCTTGTTCAGTTGAGGAAGTGTGGACTGATGACCTGAATTGAAAAAGTTGACAAGTTCCTAGTTTGTCCGATATGAAGGTGATGTTGTGTATCCGAAAGCAGCAAGCGCCAGGGCAGCTGCCTCTGCCATTACCACAGAGACAGTTTGTAATAAGTGCAGCTTTGTTGTAGATGTGCTGTGGTGGATGCATTCCTGTATTGATAACAAAGATTCCCAGTCAAGCTTTCTTCGGATATACGAAGTCCCAATCTGGCACCGTGGATGCATCAGTGTAGCATCAGCCTTGGAGCAGTGCTGGGAGTTGTACAACGTATGTATTTGAGGTTGTTGTATTGTTCCTGTTCACGCAGTTGTGGATTGCATCTTGTGTATTTTGTCCTGCAATTGTATGATTCATACCTGAGAGCTGAAAGTGTCTTGTTAGACTCCGCATCAGTGTCGGTGCTGCAGCACTTTCTGTGTTCATGACAGGTTTATTGCCTTCCTGAGGTGTACCACTGTACCTGTGCACCTGGTAGTGGATTGCATTCTCAGTGTTTCCTCCTGCATATATAGGAGTCATACCTGGTCTGATTTCATGCACCAGTGTCGTTTGGATTTGTGGAAGGCTAGCAGAAAATGTTTTGATGAGTGGCGGTAGATTTTTTTTTGTGTCCACATTCTTTGAAGGATTCTATTTGCTTGTGGACTGCTGCTTCGAGAACCTTGCGGTGGTAGAGTAATCTGCAACTGGGAACTTAAGTATTTATAAATATTTCTAGTTGTGCAATCACCTTTTTTGTGCTAGAATCCACCTAAGAATGTCTTATTCTTGACTCTGCATAATTTGTACCTGGGAAATAACCTGCACATAAAAAATGTTTCATAGTAATTCAGTGTTCCCAGCATGAGTGTTAGGCATCCATGAATCTCAGACAGTACTGGTAAAGGAGACTGGGAAACCGGAATGAGAAGGTGATCTCCACTACATATAATGCACCAAAAAAACTTTTCTAAAGCCGCACAACAAATCTCCCCGCAGTCATTATACCTCTTAATCTTTTCTAAATGCACCCGACAAATTACACCCCAAAGCTAAGCAACTTTTGAAATAAATGGCTCAAATCTATTCTAAACTCTTCTCTCACTCATCCACCAAGATCCAAGGGTTAAAATTACTAGGACTTTGTGTATATTTATTGCAGTCTGGTTCATGGATATATATAACAATACTGCAGTAGTGACAATTGAAATCTTAACAGTTCAGTGATCTTTTTTGATGCAGATATTGCTAGATTGAGATATTAGAAGAAACCAAACCAATGCTATCTTGCGGACCGAGAAGAGGTGCTCGCGGACCCGTGCAAGAGCGTGGAGGAGCGCAGCCACGACGCGACGAAGCCACGCCACCATAGTCTGCATCCTCAACTGCGGAGCACAACGTCGGCGCCCTTCTTGTTCCCGGCGCCCCTCTCCTTCTTGCGTCTCGCAACTCCATCGCTTCCGGAAACGGCGCCGCCAAGAACGCGGGCGGCGGGGGTAGTCAGGTTCGGCATCGCTTACCCGAGTGCACGGCGGCGCCACCAACGGAACGAGGCGCCCCCCGGCTCGGCAGCGAGGGCGGGAACGGCCCGAGAGGACATCGGCGGCATCGCAGCTGCAGCGGACGGCTCGGCGGGAGAGGACGTCGGCAGCATCGCAGCGGCAGCGGACGGCTCGGCGGGAGAGGACGCCGGCGGCATGACAGCGGCAGCGAACGGCTCGGCGGGGAGGACGTGGCCCTCGGGAACGTCACGGAGGACGCTGCCAGAACTGCGGCGGCTCGAAACCGTCCTCGCCTCCAGCACCCTTCCATCCTGAAGCACCTCCACGTATCCTCCACCCCGGTGCCGCCAAAAACACCACCCCAGCCGCGCGGGCATTCCCTCAAACACCTCTATGACACCCAGCACGAGCACAGATGCGCAGTCTTTCCATCAAACACCTCCCGAGCACATCTCCCAAAAAGCAGACCCACACCGACCGTCCATCACGTGACTGGCGAACCTGCAACCATGTCGTTCCAGGACACCAAACCATTGCCATCCAGTTAGCTAAACACCCTCCTGGCCGCACCGACCTGCCCGTGGCCATGGCCAGTTACTGCAAGGCCCCTACTCAAGCGCTGCAGCACCACGCTCAACTCCCCAGTGTTGGCTGCACCGAAACCCCCAGCGGCGGCCGAGCGCACCCCCACCTCTCTGGTCTAGCTGCAACCGGATACTGTTGCAGGTACGGCGGAAGCACCAACCATAGGATGGACGATCCTCTAGCCAACAGTAATCCCATGGCCAGGGCCGGCGCCCATCCAGGCCATTACTTCTAAAGCCAGTAAATGCACTCCCTTCGTCCCTAAGGCCAGTCTCAATGGGAGTTTCATGAGTGTTTAAATGCACATTAAATGCAGTACCACATCAGCAAAATTTCACTTTTTGCATAAAACTCTTAGGAGAGAGAAGGAAAGAGTTTCACCATGGTGAAACCTTTGGGCACTGTTTCACATGCGTTGGAAAGTGTGTGAAACCCCCATTGAGACACAAATAGAGTTTCATCATGCAACTATGCAATTAAACCATGCAATGAGAGAGAGGTTGTGGGACCCTTGAGCCTATGAAACTGTGCAATGAAACTATGCATTGAGGGAGACGTCTATTTCATGTCAAAGTTTTACATCTTGGAAACCGGGAGGTGAAACTCTCCGTTGAGACTGGCCTAAATAGATGTCATTCTCGCTTCCCGAGAAGTCAACATTTTCAAACTGCTGACAATTATATATTAAAATATATAAATATTTGTGCTAAGTAGTTAGTATCATCGAAAAAAATCTAAGTCTAGTTTTTTAATAAATTTATCTAGAGATATAAATGTTGCACGGATTTTCTACAAACCTAGTCAAACTTGAGAAAGTTTGACCGGCACGCACCCTACAGTGACATCTAAAAAGGGACAGATGGAGTATGTAAAACAAAGGGGAGAGAGAAAAAAAATGTAAAAGTTAAGAGTAAGTAACCAAGTCCAAGCATATATATAGATTGACACCCCTATATTGTATAGAAAGTCCACAGCGTGATAAGACAGCATATGGTGTACTGAGCAAGATCGACTAGTCACCAACTAAATGTTTAGGTGGCCTATTTTGACTAGTGTTTTGGTTCAAATGAATTTGATGGGGAAAAAAATATCTATAGCAAGGACCAAGCAGCACTCAATCATGGGATGAACTTTATTCAATCGTTCATAAAAATACATGACAGATATAGTATAGGGAAATGGATATGAAAAAAATCACGTAGCGAAACATCTTGATATCTAATTATGCAGTGGCACACTCATTCTCCGGGATTTGGAACCAGCCACACAGGGGCTGGAGAGTTGGACCAAAGCTGAGGGGATACAATTCTTTGCTGCTGTTCTTTGCTAGGTCAAATTCCCCAATATCACGCCTATCATTCTTGGAAAACTTAATACCAATTTCATCATCGTCAGTAAAATAGGCATGATCTGCCTTTAGTTGGGGGTATTCTTTGGCACAAAGGCAAAGTGATTGGTTAAGCCCAATAAAAAGCACATTCTTATCCAAGGTATTTGCATCCACAAGCTTTTGTGACGTAAGGTCCACTTTATGTACTTTGATCTTGTTGGTCATCCTGGGTGGCGAAGGCTCATGTTCTAAAACTGGATTATATTCATCATCGTCACTAAAAAGTGATGAATCTTCAGATCTCCATATTTGCAATAGTTCTCCACACTCGCCTTGGACAATGTAAACCCTCTCGAACGCATAAGGTTTCACCTTGTCCAGAACTATCTTCATTCGAACAGCACCGGCAGCACCGAGTTCAAATACATGGATTGCTCCAAACGAAGTGCAGGCATAGAGAAGCCCACCCTGGAACAGACAGTCTTCGTAGGAAGTTTCTGGTGGCAACCATGTCCACCTGTCATCCCCTGCCCTTGCAAACGACAGCTGACAATTTGGGCCGTGGATGAGCGCCACGAAGTAGTCCCCGGCGGATGGATCTGAAGAAAGAAAGGCCTTATAGTAGAGGTACTCCCGCAGCTCTGCGAGAGCCATGATTTCTGACGGTGAATAGCAATGCCCCGCATAGTGCCACGAGTACTCATAGCTACATATGGTGCCTGCATCATCAAAAATCGGCTTCACCTGCTCGATGGTGGTGACTGATGGCAGCGCAATCTGATCACCGGTGATGGGGTTGACAGCATGCAGCTCAGACGCCTCATCTGCGGTGATGATCCAGCCATAGGAGGATCCAATGACGTCCCTACACTGGATAGGCGGGTCAGGTAGGGTTAACGTGTAGACCTTCTTCTCCGCGAGGCTGTAGAGACCCATGGCCCTGGCGCCGGCGGATTCGGATGTGTACAGGAGGCATGGCGTGGCTGGTGTTAGTGAACAATGTTACGTAGTGCTGCATAGACTGGTGTAGGCGGCGTGCCACGAGGTGCAGACTGATCCTGCACGCACAAGGTCAGGGATATCCAAGAGAGCAAAGATATCCATCAGGACATCCCGCGGCAGACCCGGCGATTCAGTGCCCACAATAACTGCCTCCATGACTGGTTGAAGAACAAGTTCTTCCAATTCTCTCTGGAACATCTTCAGTAAACTGGGGGCTGACGTCGACGCAAAGACATTGAGCAAAGCTCGCAGGATCTGATGCCACAGACAGCGAAGGTTCATGGTACCGTCTGTGCTCCACATTTTGCCAAAACTGGATCTCTGTCTCTGCTCCTGCATGTGCTAAAACTGGATCTCTATCTCTGCACTTCCCGAAGATGGAGTAGTTACAACCTTTGGGAAGAGCACACCGAGGGCAACCTCCTGGGCTACATTTTATATACATACAGATCAGAAACCCAAAACCCTCACTCGGATTCGAGATGGTCAGCGAATCCGAATCAAAGACTACCGAGAAAGACTCCAGTTTTCCAATAAACTGAATCATACCTTTTGCCGCAGGAGATTCGACACCGATTCCTGCTCTGATTCAAAGACACTGAAACAAACGTGGGGTATGATGTGCCGGTCGCCGCTTGAGGGATGTGCGCCGGACGCCGCCTGTGGGAGCGCGGGGTGCACCCTGCGCCGCCACCTGCTAGCTGCGCCTGACGACCCCGCCGTCGGCCCCCTTGCGGTGGCTGGTGCCTGGTGGCTGGCGGCGGTGGGTGTGCTCGGCGGCTGGCGGCGGCGAGTGGCTCGGTGAGGAGGTTGAGGAGAAGAAAGTCTGACAACACACCAGCCCCCGGGTAAAAATGCCGAACTCTTAAACTCGTTCAATATTTAGAACCGTCTAATTTACTTCACTGATTAATATTTTTCTAAAAAAAAAAAGAGCGAGAATTTTAGCTTTTTTTTTTAGTGTAAGCATCACCTCCGTAGGTGTCCATGCGACTCTTCCCGACAACCATCCTCGATGAACTCCTTATCATGGGCGGGCGCAAACGCGAGGTTGACGCGTTGATCGCAGGTGGGGTTGGTGGCGGTGCCGAAGCGCCTGTTCTCGATGGATTTGTATGTACTGCTTGTTGTCTCTACAGCAAGCGATCCAACGTATTCAAAGGGGAGGCAAGGAAATAAAAAGGCAAAAAAGAAATAAAAAATGGATATTTATAGAAAGAAGAATAAGAAAAGGAATTAATGGATATGTCTTGCATGCAGTCTTCTTCTAAACTACTACTGATTATTATTATGCTAAAAAACTATGGATTATTATTTAGTAAATCTGACTTCCGCGGTAGTTTATAGAATAGCAGAATTTAAGCAAAACTTTATTTTGACATAATTTTTTAAAAAAATGTCCAAAGACTTTTCTAGAAAAAAAAAATGTATCTAGATTTCTCTAGAGTCTGGCTTAATCTTAAAAAAATTATAGAAACTGTATTCTTACCATTTTATATTATGGTGTGGTAGCTTTGAATTGAAAGATATTGTTTTCTACCGCCGTTGTTTTGTTATGCAATCCAACTACTAATAAAAGGACTAAGGGCCCGTTTGGCTTCTGGAATTTGGAGAAATTGGAATCTACTTACTAAATTAAGCTATTTAGTTTGGAATTTGAGATTCCATAACTTTTCAAAGTTCACAAATAAGCCTATCTCAAATTCATAGGGTGGGAAATAGGAATTGAATTCCATTGGTCGACCGTCAAACACCCTTTGAGATAGACTTATTTGTGAACTTTGAAAAGTTAGGAAATCTCAAATTCCAAACTAATAAATAGCTTAATTTATGAAGTAGATTCCATTCTCCAAATTCATGAGATCCAAACGGGCCCTAAAGGAAATCGTTCACCCGGCTTTCACCCCCACCTCAGCGTGACTGCCCGGCTTCACCCCTTCTTTCCCCGTGTGATTGGTGGCCCGCCACTTCCCCACGGGCTTTGCTCCAAGAACCCTCTCCTGCGTGAGAAATTCATGACGCCGCAATATACGGAAAATAAGCTCATCAACGCAATCAATCCCTCAGGATCAATCATGTGAGGATTAATATATCACAGATAAGGGCCATCGCCACTTGCTTCGTCAAGGAGCCCCTGCTCGCGTTGCCTCTAGTGTTTTGGGGTGCCACCGTTGTTGCCCTCGCTGGATCCGGGCCACCGCTACTCCACTGAAGTCGTGGTGGCGGCGACGCACGAGCCCCTCTCATCTTCCTTCTTTGCTGACCACGAGAGCGGAGGCGCACGGGGCCACCTCATGGATCCCGCTTCTCGACAAGGGTAGTCACCGTCTCGGACACCTTAGACGAGGGGAGGAGAGGCACCTGCGTGCTCCAATCTGGGCGTGAGAAGAGGAGGGATGGGGAGGGTGTGGCTGGTGCCGAGAAGGAACTGCGCAAGTTGGGAGAGAGGAATCACACGTGGTGCGTCTGAGGGCTAAGGCAGGTTAGGTGGAGTGAGTGGGGAAGGAGAAAAGAGAGCTGGGAACCCTCCTAACTCCCTGTATATATATGTGTGTGATCAGGGAAACGGGCCTCTTGAGCTGACAGGTTGGGCCTGATTTTCTGTGGCGAGCTAGTTACAAAAACGGCCATGGTTAATCGAGGCATTAACCGTGGCGGTATTTTTAAAACTGCCATGGTTAAAAAATTGGAAATGCCTTGTAAAATTTTTTTGTAGTTGTGTTTAGGCAAATTCTCCGGATAACAGTGTGTGCTAGCCAATTACATGTTTCTCTAGTGTCCCACAACAAAATTCCCATATATTTTTTTAGTTATCGCAATCTATGTATACATATATGTTCCTATCTTTTAAGGTTGGTTCTGTTCACGTTATACGCCATTGTTGTGGGCATCACAATTACTAGCAGAGCACTTTCGCACCCTTTATTACTCAACATGAAAGTTGTCCTCAGTTCAGACCCTACAGTAGGAAGACATTGTCCTAACAGTGGGTCAGCACCGATGAGCTTTAGTGGGAAATAAAAAAAAAAAAAAGGGGGTTGTTCTAGTGATCCTTATAGTTAGGTTGGAGTTTGAATCCTTAGCGCATGCAAAAAGCAATAAATAAGTATATAAAATAAATCTTGTCTAATCCCAAACAACAATCTCATTCTCACCATCCACTCATCATCATCATAAGTCACCACTCATGTCATGATCAGCATAAGTCATCCCTCACAATACTCTCAAACTCTCAATCTAGTCTGTGAGGCAGCCTCTGCACGCCCCTTGCCTAAACAACATCAAGTCATACCTTAGCTTCGAGGGGAGAAAAGCAAAGAACAACAAAAGTCTAGTAGTCAGGAACCCTACACATAGAAAAGTGGTCATATCTGAGACCATGGCTATACGTATAGATTCTCCTCCACATGTCGACGAATCACTGTCAAACGATGTACACCGCCACCACAAACTAGGCCAACTAACACTAGTCCTGCCCAACTGGAGTGAAGATTTACATACGCAAACATATGTGAGCATATGCAAGCAAGCAGACATGCAGATATTTAAGTGCGAGCGCAAAGCTGGGTCATCAAGGTGAAGTGGTTTCAATCAAGGCAAGCAGGGCTCTAGCAATAACATGCATCGCATATTCTAGCAAGGAATAAATATAAAAGCACTAGCAATTCTACTTTGCAGTGTCTAATAGGATTCTCAAATAAAAAGGTGCTACCATGACACTTGCGGTCTAGATGTAGTACTGGTTCTCTTCTTTGAACGTTGTTGTAGCCGATCAATGGGAGTCTCCTCCATCCTGGGCTCCTTTGGATCTCGATCCGTCACTACGCAAATAAAAGCCAAACACTACACCAATAAGAGCCAAATAAAACTGCAATAAAACTTAACTCACCTGAACCCAAAAATAGTACCAGGAGGTAGAGCTAGATTTTAGAAAAAAAAATATGAAACTGGTTCTATAATTTTTGGAGCTGGGATGAATATTCTATGGATACTATAAGGGGGTGGATTTCTGAAAAAAAACAGAAAAGGAAAAAAATAGAAAATACGAACCGGTGCACGAACTGGGCTCATTTGTCGGGCTCACCGAGGGCTGAATGTGGGCCAATCGGCCTTCCAAGAGAATAGCGGCGGCTCAGGCCGGCTCCTGTGTTGGGCTAGGTTGCGGGCGGCTTTTGTTGTGTGGGGTGGCCCAAGGCCACGGTTTCGACCCAAGCGAGGATCAGTGAGGGTAAGGTGGGCTGGCCTTCGAGGGCTGGGCTGGGTAAGGTTTGGGTAACCAGCGGCTTGCTCGCTTTCTTTGCTTGCAAGGATAGGAACAGGGCACCATGCCAGGTGTTTGGCGAAACGCCCAACGACTCACCGAGATTACATGGCTCGCGCGGTGGCGCGCTACCAAGGTCGTAGGCGAGCAGCGGCGGCGGGGTCTGTGTTGATGATGTGTTGTGTGTGCTTCTACTAGCACCAAGTCATAGCGTTGTTGTGGCCTAGGCGTCGCGCTTGCCCGTGGTGTACGTGGTGGCAGGTTCATGTGCGGCTAGAACTTGTCTTCAAGGATACTAGTCGTGACGCCAAATGTAAAAGACGGAGAGGAGGCCTAGGGGCGCCGCCGCGCTCTCTACCATCGCACCGCTGGTCCCTCTCCCTTCCCCTCCGGCATTCGAGCCGGAGGTCGAAGGGAGTGGGGATTCATTATTTTTCCATAAGTTTTTCCTATTATGTTGAGTTCTTAGGGTTAGTGTCTCTCCATGTCCGATGGAGTTTAGGGTTCGGCGCGGTGGCGTCGCCACCGGCACGGCAAATAAAGTTTCGGGTACCGGTGGATCTTTGTGTGCTTCGTGCCGGCGAATAATTGTGTCAGGTATGTGAGCTCTTCGGTAATCCTCATGGGTTTGTGGTTCTTCCTCGTCATTTGGGTTTCCGGCGGCGGTGGATGTTTTTTCCGGTCGTTGGTCCTCGGCCTGGCGGCGGGGCGGATTTTCTTTTCCTCTTTCCTTTTGCCAAGGGGTTGGCCGATTTTCTTTCAACGAAATCGATTCGCTTGGTGATCTGGGGCGATGGATGATGCGGCTTTTCCAATGCTTGGTGTTTCTTGGCGGAAGCAAAGGTGGACATGGATCGTCGTGGTGGTGTCGATGGCGAAAGCTGGAGATTAGAGACGAAGAAGATGAGATTGGATCTTGATGACTCAATTGTAATTTTCTTTTTTCTTTAAAACTCAGTTTGTAATAGGGGAGGATGTCTTGTGCTGATGCTTAATATATATCTTCCTTTTAAAAAAAAAAAAAAAAAAAAAGAACTTGTCTTCAAGGGATAAGCCACCGAGTACAACTCAAAGTTCATTCAACAACCCAAAATATAAGGTTAGAACCATTAAATTTTGGGAACTTGATCTTGGGTAAAGCAACACAATGTGGGACAAAATCTCGGCCAAAATGGTGATCCTCGTGTCTATGGGGGTGAGGATCCAGAATCCAGAAATCATACCATTGGCAGGGTGTGGTGGTTGGCCCATGAGTATACCACCAGCTTCCCATGGCTGAGCCCGTTGGACAATTCAAAGGATGACACCATAACCGTCGTGATGACCTACTACGTCAGAGCGCCCGCGCCACCCACCAAATTCTGCAATTGTGGTGGCTGAATCAGTGGGGCTTTTTGCGGGATCGGAGCCCGCCGCATTGGTCTTGAGCATCAGTGGCCCCATGGACTCCTCAGTCACCGCCCGCTGAGCTTCAAGCGAGGCCAACTTATCTAGCAACTCTTTCATCATAGCCTAGAACGCGTCGAAGCACTTGGCGAGGTCTTCCAATGACGCCATAATCTGGAGCTCGACTTTCGTCAGCTTCTTCGCAAGTGCCAGCCCAAATCAACGAGAACTCGTGCAAGAGAAAAAAATTTGTGGTTCAGAACTAGGAGGATCGATAGCTCGAAATACCAATTGTCATGGATTTGGATTGCCCAGCTCGGAATTGAGGGGAAATAGTGGATTGACTAATGAACTGGGGACTGGAGAGGGACGAATTTTGAGGAAATATAGAGAGAGATTGGGAGGAGTTTAGTTTGTCATAGGACAGCAGCTCCAGCGGAACGCCACACCCGGGCCGAGCCCCTACTTAGGACAAACCCGCGCACACGACCAGCCCAACAAGGGTTCCATTACACAGCTGATTAACGGCCCAACAAAGACAACTACCAGCTAATCACTCGAATACCAGAATCATCATCAGCCACGTGTAGTGCAGTTCCTGACAGCAACGTACTAATAAGCTTCTAAAAGCATGGGAACGCGCGGGTTGACGCTCGTTTCTCTCAAGCAGCTGACGTGCGGGCTCCACGGGACGGCGCCTTTCCTCCGTTGTGCGCACGCAAGTGGGATCAGGTACCAAGGTGCGGCTGACTTGTGGGGGGTTAGCCCGGTGGCGTCGATGCTCTCGTGCGGCTCACGTGAGGAGAGGGAGCTGGGTTAGGCCATGCTGGGCTTGTGCACGAACTGGGCTTAGAGGGAACAGAAGGTTGGGCCAGAGCCAACATGGGCAGCATGTGCACAGGAGCATGCACGTATGACTAAATAAACCTTGCTTGTGGCTCCTAGATTAGAGAAGGAATTACGGGCGTACTAGTTGCCGACCAGGCGGCCCAGCAAGCCCGCCCGCCCGACGCCCCCGTTCTTCTCGTGCTTCCTCCCCTCCTTCCCTCTGCCATGGCCGAGCTCCAACGCCGCCATCTCGCCGCCGCTTCCGACCTCCAACGCCGCCCACGGTCGAGCTCCACACCCCGCCGCCTACCCGTACCCAACCGAATGAGGCCGGCCCCGGCCCGAGCTCGGGACGACCGCGGCCAGGCCAGCCGGGCTAATTCTATACCCAGGGAGGAATGGAGGGGGAGGGAGGTCCGACCAACCCTAGGGCGCCACGGCGGCAACGGCGAGCGGCGGCAGCCTTTAAAGCCGACGGCGAACGGCGGCCGAGCGAGCTCGCGTGAGGAAGGCGACGATGCGTCGGCGAAGACGACGACGACGCGGCGGCCTCTCGCCGACGACGCGCGCGCTCCGCCTTTGGGCAAAGCGAGGTTGTGGGCTGGTCGGGCCGTGGGCCGGTCCACCAAGGGGTGGTCGGGCGCGCCTCGGGCGCCGACCTGGTCGGCCGCTAGCATTGGCCAGGAATTACCTCCAAGCACACCAAAACAAAAATCAACTCATACACGCAACCTATATTACACGAGGTGTACCAGATTATTTATATATTTATAAAATTTTGAAGTAATGTTTTGAATTTAGAGTAGAAAGAAAAAAAACTGAAACCGAACTCAATTTCTTGATTTTCTGACCAACCCTGAAAACCGTCCGTGCTGACTGTTAACCTTTGTGGACCATCGGAGTTTAGAACCTCGTGACGAAGATGCCAAATTTCCATGTCTTGCCCGTACATTCTTCGGGCTTCTCGATCCACGTCAGCTTCGGCCCATTTGAGTTTCCCTGGGCCTTCGACGAGCCTGATGATCTACTACGGCGGAACTCAAATGGTGCTCGGATGCTTGCACCTTCACTCGAGTTGCCATTTTGTCCTTTTTCTCATTCTTTTTCTCTTTTCTTCTAAAAAATGAATTTATCTTCCTTGGTCATCTTTTTTTACCTTAAATTAAAAATTAATCTTTTATTCCCTTCAAAATTTTAGACTATTTGTGTTTCTATCTTGAGTAGTTTTGACGGTGGCTATGTTGATGTAGTTGTACGCCACGTCATAAAAGGTAAATCATGATAAACTAAAAGTTTAGGGTGGTAAGTCGTATTAGATTTTAAAAATGATAAACATAATACTTATTAAAAAATATTTAAATATTTTTAGATATATAGTTTTTAGATCGTTTTGTTTGGATCTAGATGAGACTCAAAACTAAATTTAAGAACCAGGATGACATGATTTGGAAAAGTTTAAAGACCTAAAAAAGAATGATTTACACGTTTAAAGACCGAAATGACATAGTCGAACAAGTTTGAGGAACTAAAAGATCGATTTGCGAGTTTAGAAGCGAGAATGGCATAATCGAACAAGTTTAGGACCGATAATTCACTTTATGCATTCAATTAATTCCTCTCTTGAGGAATAGGTAGCCATGTCTCTCTAAGTGGTTGAGTACAATCAGAGGTTTAGAGTTGTCAATGGCTTTAGGGTAGAGAATATTATGCATAGAAGACTGGGCAAGTGATGTCTTTGTTGTCTATCTCGCATACACCACGAGACAACACTATGAGCATGTCGGGCTAGAAAAGTACAGTGAAATAATACAAATAGCTAGCTTGAGTAGATATCACTTTAGAGCAAAAAGTACAATAAATCATATCAACTTAGCTAATAGCCATGACAACTCAAAGCAAAATCTGAATTGAGAGAAAAGAAATGAGGCGAGAGGATGAGATGAACGATACATGCGTCGCCGGGCTGGTCACATTCTCCAAAGTGTGCATGGGCCTCGGGGTCTTAGACTCGGGTGTGTTTAGAGCCCAAAATTCCTTCCCAAATTCTACTATGCAAAAAGAATATTCTCCATCACGTCAAAATGCCGGACATGTATCGAAAGTGTGCATTGCAAAAAATAAAACAATTACACCGTTTAGATGTACATTGTGAGGCATTTTTTTTTAGTCTAGTTACGTCATGGTAGGATAATATTTATCACTAACAAACAAAACGTGTTACATTATGCGATGTGACATACGTATTGCTCCATCCGGTCCAAAATTTTGGGTCTTAAACACACCTCAGAGAGAAACAACAAGAGGGCATGCATGTGAACCACAAAAATGAGTTAGTGGTGGTCCCAGATGATTAAAAAAGTACTTTATAGATTATGAAATGCATTGCTTACTTGACTGTAAGAATAATCTATAAATGACGTGTTATTGGCCAAGTTTATTGGACTGCTGTAGAAGCACTCGATTTTCTTGTGGTCGGATGCGGATGGGACTGTGCCATCGACCAATCCAAAGCATGAGAGGAGCGTGGGCCCGCCGGTTGCATTCATATCATGTGCCTGATTCGGATGCTGTTGACCTCGCTGCAAATGAATTACTACGTAGCTGCACTGCACATTGCTCCCTCCGTAAGGAAAAAACCATTTATGCTCGTCAAACTTACTATTGACTAAATTAGTAAATTTATAGTGAACATGGTTAATATTTTTCATCATTAATTTATTAATTAATACTCCCTCCATTCTAAGTTTTAAGTTATAATTCGTTTAACTTTTTTTCAACTCCAAGTTTGACTACTCGTTTTATTCAAAAATGTTTGTGCAAAAATAGTCAAATTTAAGTCATTTTAAACAACTTTTTGTTAACAAATCATGCCACAACAAAAGAAGTAATATTATGCATAAATTTTTAAATAATACAAGTGATCAAACTTAGGGTTAAAAAGTCAAACAAATTATATTTTAGGATGTCATTATTATTAATTAATTTTATATTAGTAATGTTAGTATATCTTTTATGATTTTGGTTAAAGTTGAAATCGCTTGACTCTTCGAGGAACAATGATGCATTTATTTAGAATAGAGACAGTACATACATCTCATCATAATATAATTTACTATTGTACTTTTTATTTAGATTCAAGTTTCATGTTTAATCGGTGTAAATTGACTGTTTGTAATTTTTTTTTGTATGTCTTATTTCGTCCTTTTTGAAGTATTCTATTTTGGCTTCCATAATAATAATTTAGCTATTTTATTTTCTTTGTTTATTATTTTTGTATCATTTGTTGTTTCTAGTATGTTTTATCTGCTTTTACTTTGAATTTCTTTCAATTTGCACTTCATATTAACTATGTGATAAATTTTTGTTTTTATATTTTCTGCATTTATTTGACATAATTTGCTTGTATCGTTAGATTTGGATCCATTGGTTATAGAAATCGAGTGACTGCCCATAAGAATAAACAAATATTTTTCTCCCACCTCCTCTTTGTTACCGTGTGCGGTGAGGAAGCCCCGCCGTGCCATGGAGAGCACGCAGTGAGCTTTGCGCCCTGCCCAGCCCCGTTCTCCGCTCCAGCCCCACCGCCGCGAGGGCACGAGCCCCGCCCAGCCCCCGCCTCCGCCGAGCCGCGCGAAGCTCGCCCTCCGCTCGCGCCACCCGCCCCAACCTCCGCCGTCCAACCCCCCGCTGGCGAGGGCACGAGGCCCGCCCATCCCCACCGTGGGGGAGCGCACGGTGATCCCTACCCTCCGCTCTCCCCAACCCCGCCGCCTAGCCCCGACATCCGGTTCGGCCGGCTCCGTGTCGGCGAGAGCACGAGCCCGCCCAACCTCGCCGCCTAGCCCCGACTTCGGTCCGCCCTAGCCCCGCGCGGCGAGGGCACGAGCCCACCCAACCCGGTCGTTGGCGAGGGCATGTGCCCGCCCAGCCCCACCGCCTGGTTCGCCCGCCACGATGAAAGGAAAAGGAACGAAGAGGAACAACGGAAGGGACGATGGAAATTTTTAGTATTTCTATTCTTGGCAAGCGGGTCCCATCTTATAGACTCACATTGTGATAAAATCCATAGCTAAATGACACCGGGACGCACCCTTATGGACTACTTGGTCCATATACCCTTATGGACTCACATTGCGGAGCTTACCACCCTAAACGAATTACCGAAGCTTTTGAAACACAAAATAATATACTTAACCCCCAACCTATCAAGCGTACTCTAGGAGGTAGGAGCACTGTTTTGTACCGTTGGACTGCTAGATTTACTGCACAAAAACGCACAGTACTACTTTTTTTTTTTTTTAGCAGGCAACGCACAGTACTACTAGGCAGAGGCTAAGGCCCACATCATTTCTAAAGTAGTACGCATGCATCCACGTCTCTGAGTTTTGCTGTCCAATGGGACGTCTCAAGCCGCAAGCATTCACTATCTGATACACCTGCCACAGCCAATGCTATTTCAGTGTTTCGTAACATTGATTATGTTTTCCGACCAATGCTATTACAGTGTTTCGTAACATCGATTATGCATTCCAAATCGTCATCCGTTTATCGTCGTATTTGTTCAACTGGACCTTGGCTGAATGGCTGTGGAGACACCGGCGCGTTGGTCGCGCATGGCGGTGGCGACGGGCTGTGGCGGAGGCACCGCGACACGGCAGGGTCCGGCCGTGGTCAACAAAGAAGAGAAGACCAGGCGGCCGTCGTACGTCTTCAGAGCACGCCGACCGTGGATGGCATGGCGTGTCTTTGCGGGCTGCGACGTCCACGTGACGACGGTCACGTCGATCGGGGCCAGTCACCACCACCCGTGGACGTCCGCCGTCCATGGCGTAGAAGCTGAACGCATACAAAGCGGCAAACATGCTTGAAACAACAGGCCTGCAAACATGATGCACTCCAATATCCAAGTAGCTAGATAGCGACATGGTGGTTACGTTGGAATCCCCATGATCGTCCTAGCAAAATAACCATCACAATGTCCAAACAGAACTAGTTTGTAAATCGGGGCTAATGCCGTGGAGATCCTGAACTTAAACACCAAGATGCGCTCATCGCACTTGTCATAGAAGCGTGACAACTGCACAACACAACATAATCTATCTCCGCATGGAACGCTCGCTCTGACGCCACCGATGGCCATTGATGCCGCTGCTCTCCACCCTCTTGATGGACACCCCGTGCTTGTACATGAGCTCGGTGTGGTACACTGACCCGAAGCTGTTGTCACTCTCGACAAGACGTCGGTGAGTCATGACAGACCCGAAGTCATGAAAATGGAGAGAATTCAAAACCAAGGAATCAGGTAGAGCAGGAGGGTGTGCGCCCACGAGCGGGGCAATACAACGATATATTTTGTATTTTGGGTTTGGATAATTTAGATTTGGGGAAAACTAGTGTCGGATATTTTGCCCGGCCTAAATATACTATAAACCATAATTGTCTTCATATGCGATACACTGACCTGAGGCTACCACAAACCAAGGAATCGGGTAGAACAGGCAATACAACGATAACGATTCGTATTTTGTAATTTTTGGTTTTGGAAAATTTGGATTTGGGGAATACGGGTGTCGGATATTTTGCCCACCCTAAATATACCGAAAATCATAATTGTGTTCATATACGATACACTGACCCGGGGTTATCGCTCTCGAGAAATCGCCGGGGAGTCACGAAAGTCTCGAAGGCATGAAAATAAAGAGAACTTACAATCGGGCAGAGTAGGCGGGCGGGCCCATATCGATTCGTATTTTGTAATTTTTGGTTTAGGAAAATTTGGATTTGGGGAATACGGGTGTCGGATATTTTACCCACCCTAAATATACTGGAAACCATAATTGTGTTCATATGCGATACACTGATCCGAGGCTATCGCTCTCGAGAAGACGTCAGTGGGTCACGACAGTCTCGAAGGCATGAAACCGGAGAGAGTTTGAAAACCAAGGAATCGGGAAGAGCGGGTGGGCCCGCCCACGAGCAGGGCAATATAGAACGATATCAATTCTTATTTTGTATTTTCTGGTTTTGGATAATTTGGATTTGAGGAATACGGTATTATGTAGATCATGGATTTACATGTTTTGACATATACTACTCCGTCCCAAAAAGAAATGCCTTTTAGTTTTGAATTTGGATAAAGGGTTGTCTAGGTTCAAAGCTAAAAGGTTTTTTTTTTTTTTTTTTTTTTTTTTGAGACGGAAGGTGTATGCACTACATGTGTGCTTTGATCATGTCGATGCGCTTTCAAGACGGAGCTTCATATTGAGTTTCTACGCGAGGGACATGGCTAAGAGAATATGACATACACAACTTGAATGGATTGAAACAGATCTAAAACCAAGATTTTATGAGTAAGTGGACATAAGTGGACAAGATGTACCATACTATTTGATATGGCACAAATGTTAACTCTAGTATTACAATTCGATTGTCCCTAAAAAAGAAGAGGCTTGTTTGACGCAGACCTCAAAGCTTTTAGTTTTATTATACCCTGACTGATGAAGGCACTTGTATTTCTGAATCGGAGCCAACAAATTCAGTTTCGTCAGAGAACTGTACAAGCACAAATGTTCAGTTTCGTCCGGGAGAAGGGGAAACGGGCGCGGCAAGGTTCCTCTTGATGAGAGTGAAGAGGTGGAGCGCCGACAGGTGGGCCCCATCCGCCAGAGAAAGAAAAGCGCTGCTGAGGCGGATGACGGGCGGGCCCCGTCGCTCAGTGGCACAGAGAGAGGGAGCGGGCCGAGTCGGCTGGGCTATAAAACAGAAACAGAGCCGTCGTCCCCGCCGTCCCTCCCCACCAACGGCAAGTCGGCAACAAGCACCTCGCCGGAACCTGCCACCCGAAAGAAATCGCCGGAACCTGCCACCCGAACGAAATCGCCACCACCACCTCGCCTCATTTCCCTCCTCCACCACCACCACCACGCCGGCTCCCTTCAGGTCTCGCCTTCCGCGCTACAGCATGTCGAAGAAAAGCCGCATCAAGAAAGAGAGGTGCGCCGGGAACAAGAAGGGCGCCCCGCAGTCGAGGATGGTGGCGTGGCTTCGCCGCGCCGTGGCTGCGCTCCGCCACGCGCTTGCACGGGGAACCGCGGTGGCCTGGAGCGCGGCATTGCTGCTCCGCGAGCACATCTCCTCGGCGCGCACCAACCGAACCCGCAGACTTCGCCTGACGACCGGCGAGGACATCACGTCTACTGCGCCTCTGCCGACGGGCGAGAATCGGGAGGCGGCTTCCCCGTCGCCGACGAGCGGCGGACTCGACGACGCTTCCAAGAACGGCGTCGCCAAGAAAGTCGGCGTCACCGGATCGTTCCACGGCACCGAGGGCGAGGACGGCGGGGGGAGAGGACGCGCTCACCGGTTCGGCGGGGAACAACTCCCACGGGAGCGAGGACGGGAACCGCTCGGGAGAGGACGCCGACGGCATCGCAGCGGCAGCGGACGACTCGGGGGAGAGGACGCCGGCGGCATCGCAGCGGCTGTGGACGGCTCGGCGGGAGAGGACGCCGGCGGCATCGCAGCGGCAGCGGACGGCTCCTCGGGAGAGGACGCCGGCGGCATCGCAGCAGCAGCGGACGGCTCCATCGGGAACGTCACGGAGGCCAAGAACCGCGGCGGCTCCGACCCCGTGCTCGCCTCTGCCCCGCGCCTCCTGGGGAAGGTGACGGGTGCCAAGAAGCCGCCGAGGGCCGCGTTCGCAGGTAATGCTGCTTCACTAATCTGATTGACAGTTCAATTTGACTGTTCTGATTGTTTCTATTCAGCTTGCCAAAAGGATCAAGAAAGTTTATCTGAATGTGCCTGTAGAAACTGTGTCTTTTTTAACAGTTTTGGTTTGCAACATGCACACTGTTCTGATTGTTTCTATTCAGCTTGCCAAAAGGATCAAGAAAGTTTATCTGAATGTGCTGTAGAAACTGTGTCTTATTTAACAGTTTTGGTTTGCAACATGATGCACGGTGTGTCTTTTTTAACAGTTGGTTCATCAATTGATTGTGTTTGTATTCAGGCAGCGCCAGCGGTGCGTTTCGTGATAAGAAGTCCAATACCGCGGACACAGAGAGTTACCACCTCCCCGAGCTGTTTGATGAAGACAACGATACGGAACCGGATGAAGAGACCCTTAAGCTCGCCAAATTTTTCTGGGAGCGCTTCAAGGTGCTCGGAGGTAGCAGAAAGCTTGAGGTGTGCCCTATCTGTTACTCTGAGCGGGGAGTGATAGAAACAGTCAAGATCGCGGAGTTGCCCAAGCACGGGCGCTTGGTGCACCACGGTAAGGTGTTTCCTTGCGAACAGCAGGGCTGCCCTTTGCTCTTTGGGTCAGCAGCTGAAGCCGGGAGGCACCTTGACTTCCTCCACCGTCAGAAGGACCGCTTCTGGTGGCGCAGCCTGCTAAAGAAGCAGGGTTACTTGGTTTAGTTAGTTGCTTGATTTGTGTCGGCTTAGTTGGATTTATACATGAATAGATATGTTAGTTGCTTGATTTGTGTCGGCTTAGTTGGATTTATACATGAATAGATATGCTTGATTTGTGTCAGCTTAGTTGGATTTATACATGAATATAGATATGGTATATGAGAATA
Organism: Hyparrhenia diplandra; assembly: GCA_015847255.1. NCBI lineage: Eukaryota > Viridiplantae > Streptophyta > Magnoliopsida > Poales > Poaceae > Hyparrhenia > Hyparrhenia diplandra. Next base: position 69,192 of record JADLZK010000187.1, read on the forward strand.
TATTGTCCAAGCATTGACTTATTAGAAATTTATCTCTGATTTTTTATGCTTGAATCAAACAAATAAAAATCATGTCTATTGTTAATGGGGAAAAATAAGGTGGGGCCTCAGGTTGTACATAATGTACAGGAACCAACATTGTCAATGTATAACTTAACTGCAAAAAACTTATCAGCCTGAAGTAACTTGACGTTACTTGATTTTATCAGCCTGGGAGCTAAGCACAGTACAACCAAAAAAAAAAGATTACACGGTAGAAAAGAATCTCAAGGGTACAAATGTTGTGTCATCAGGGGGAGTGTCACTGAAGAAGGTCCTAGCTGACTCGAGACGCTGAATTGGCTTTCCAACGATCGGATGCGCGATCTCACCAATTGTTGCTGAACTGTTGTAGGTGGTGGATGTAGCATCTGGATTCTAATAAATAAGGTAAAAAGGGTAAATAGTGTGAAAGTTCCCAGGAAATGTAGAAATGGAGAGAATACACCAAAAGCACACTGTGTTATGTGTACGGACCTTTAGAATGGCTGTTCAGTCATTCCATCGAACACTTCTTGAACGCATCTCCCAACAGCAGACCCACACTGACCGTCCATGTCGTTCCAGGACACCACACCATCGCTATCCATGTAGCCAAACACCCTCCGGGATGCACCGACCTGCCGGTGGGCCATGGCCGGTCACTGCAAGTCTCCTACTGAACCGTCCAGCGACGGCCAAGCACACCCCCACACCACTGGTCTAGCTGCAAGCACATACCGCTGCAGGTACGGCGGAGGCACCAACCATCGGATGGACGATATGCAGCCAACAGTAATCCCGGCAGTGTGGCCAGGGCGGGCGCCCGTCCAGGCCGTTGCTGCTAGAGCACTTCCTGAGTATGTAAAACAATGGGATAGAGACAAAAGAAACAGTTCAGAGTAAGAGCTCGTTTGGCAGGCAGGAGCTGCGGCTCCGGCTCCTCGTCGTGACACTGTAGCGTTCCTGTTCATCGGAGCCGGTAGTCTACATCCCTCCATCGTTCTCTCACCGACACACGTTCATACCGTTCATCGGAGCTGGAGGAGCTCGATTTTTGGGCTCCCCGGCTCCGGCTCCTCGTCCGGCACAGTGGCGCGACAGTATAGAAGCCGGAGCTGTCAAGAGCCCGGCCAAAGAGGCCCTAAGTAACCAGGTCCTGAGCATATATATAGCTTGACACCCCTATACCATTGTATAGAAGACCACAGCGTGATCAGACAGTATTTGTTGTACTGAGCAAGATTGACTAGCGCCAAATAAATGTTTAGGTGGCCTATTTTGACTTGTGTTTTACTTCGAATGAATTTGATGGAAAAAAAAATATCTATACCATAAAAAATATCCATAACAAGGACCAAGCAGCACTCAATCATGGGATGAACTTTATTCACTTGTTTATAAAAAGTACATGACAACTATAGCATAGGGAATGGGATACGAAAAAACCACATAGCAAAACATCTTGATATCTAATTATGCAGTGGCACACTCATTCTCCGGGGATTTGGAACCAGCCACACAGGGGCTGGAGAGTTGGACCAAAGCTGAGGGGATACAATTTCTTTGCTGCTGTTCTTTGTTAGGTCAAATTCCCCAATATCACGCCTATCATTCTTGGAAAACTTAATACCAATTTCATCATCGTCAGTAAAATAGGCATGATCTGCCTTTAGTTGGGGGGTATTCTTTGGCACAAAGGCAAAGTGATTGGTTAAGCCCAATAAAAAGCACATTCTTATCCAAGGTATTTGCATCCACAAGCTTTTGTGACGTAAGGTCCACTTTATGTACTTTGATCTTGTTGGTCATCCTGGGTGGCGAAGGCTCATGTTCTAAAACTGGATTATATTCATCATCGTCACTAAAAAGTGATAAATCTTCAGATCTCCATATTTGCAATAGTTCTCCACACTCGCCTTGGACAATGTAAACCCTCTCGAACGCATAAGGTTTCACCTTGTCCAGAACTATCTTCATTCGAACAGCACCGGCAGCACCGAGTTCAAATACATGGATTGCTCCAAACTTAGTGCAGGCATAGAGAAGCCCACCCTGGAACAGACAGTCTTCGTAGGAAGTTTCTGGTGGCAACCATGTCCACCTGTCATCCCCTGCCCTTGCAAACGACAGCTGACAATTTGGGCCGTGGATGAGCGCCACGAAGTAGTCCCCGGCGGATGGATCTGAAGAAAGAAAGGCCTTATAGTAGAGGTACTCCCGCAGCTCTGCGAGAGCCATGATTTCCGACGGTGAATAGCAATGCCCCGCATAGTGCCACGAGTACTCATAGCTACATATGGTGCCTGCATCATCAAAAATCGGCTTCACCTGCTCGATGGTGGTGACTGATGGCAGCGCAATCTGATCACCGGTGATGGGGTTGACAGCATGCAGCTCAGACGCCTCATCTGCGGTGATGATCCAGCCATAGGAGGATCCTATGACATCCCTACACTGGATAGGCGGGTCAGGTAGGGTTAACGTGTAGGCCTTCTTCTCCGCGAGGCTGTAGAGACCCATGGCCCTGGCGCCGGTAGATTCAGATGTGTAGAGGAGGCATGGCGTGGCTGGTGTTAGTGAACAATGTTCAGTAGTGCTGCATAGACTGGTGTAGGCGGCGTGCCACGAGGTGCAGACTGATCCTGCACGCACAAGGTCAGGGATATCCAAGAGAGCAAAGATATCCATCAGGACATCCCGCGGCAGACCCGGCGATTCAGTGCCCACAATAACTGCCTCCATGACTGGTTGAAGAACAAGTTCTTCCAATTCTCTCTGGAACATCTTCAGTAAACTGGGGGCTGACGTCGACGCAAAGACATTGAGCAGAGCTCGCAGGATCTGACGCCACAGACAGCGAAGGTTCATGGCACCTTCTGTGCTCCACATCTTGCCAAAACCGGATCTCTGTCTCTGCACTTCCCGAAGATGGAGTAGTTGCGACCTTTGGGAAGACCACACCGAGGGCAACCTCCTGGGATATAATTTATATATAGATACCGATCAGAAACCCAAAGACCTCACTCGGATTCGAGTTGGTGAGCGAATCCGAATCAAAGACTACCCGAGAAAGACTCCAGTTTTCCAATAAACGGAATCATACCTTTTGCCGCAGGAGATTCGACACCGATTACTAGTCCGGCGGCGGCGGTTTCTCTCCCACTGGGGCAGTATGTGCCGGCCTCCGCTTGAGGGATGTACGCCGGACGCCGCCTGCGCGACGCGAGTGCCCCGCTGCGCCGCCGCCTGTGGAAGCGCGGGGTGCGCCCCGCGACGCCACCTGCTGAGTGCGCCTCCCGACCCCGCCGTTGGACCCCTTGCGGAGGCTGGTGGTGTTGCCGGTGGCTGGCGGCTGTGGGTGTGGTCGGCGGCCGGCCGCCAGTGACTCGGTGAGAAGGAGGTGGAGGAGGCAGCGGCTGGGGGCGGATGGGGTGGCTGAGGTTCCCCGGAAAAATGACGAATTTAGACTCGTTCAGTATTCAATTTACTTCACTGATATATATATAATATATATTTTTTAAAAAACGGTTTTAGAATTTTAGCTGACGTGAGGCCTTTCCAACTACTATACAAGAGGATTTAAGCTAAAACATTATTGACATAATAAGTTCTAAAAGTATCTAAATACTTCTCTAGAAAAAATTATATTGATAAAAAATACTAAATTCCGATTTAATCTAAAATTTATAGGAATTGTATTCTTAGGACTTTTCTTGTGGACTGATTTTTTTTTTTTTTTTGAGATTATTTCTTGTGGACTGATGCTTTGAGACCAGGCGTAGGATATGCTTTGTGGGCTGCATATACCATTGATGTGTTCGCATTCTATGATGTCAGGCCCCAGGCCGGTAGGGAGTATATTTTATTTAGCTTGTAATCCAGACATGAACTATTGCGTTTCGGGCAGTAGATATCATATCCCACGCTTGAATTACCAAATTTTTATTTGCATGTAATGCCGCATCAGTGATAGCAGGTCTGCACTGCCCATTCAAAACACCAGGGAGAGGCTCAAAGGACAGTAACAGACTTTCAGTTGCCGTTTTTGCAAAGGCATTATCTGGTGGGCAACGCCATACCATGGAAGCTTTGCTCACAGTAAAGAAAAAACAGTTTGAACCGGATTACATATATATATAATTAATTAATCTCAGACAAAACTATCAGAGGGCATGAACCCAACAGTTCGAGTTCATCCCCAGGAAACGATTGTTATCTATGGCTAAACAAACAACAGACGCTGGCACTTGCATCCAGCTAACTTCTTCCGAACCGGACATGGGTGTTGCTGGCGGCGAATCTTGACGACGAGAACCCATGTTTCCTAGCACTGGGTGAATAATTCGAGTCTGGTGACATGGTACCATGGTTGTGCCTTCGTGAAGGCTGGGGAGTGAAGTAGTCGCCACCAGACGAGAATTGGTGATTTGTGTAAGACTTCTTGGGAGTAGATGGAGAACCCCACCCATTGGATTTGTACTTCTTCAATGGTAGATCATCATCACCACCAGTCCACCCACCCCTCGATTTGGATTTATGATGAGGTGTGTCCATTCTTTCCTCAAAATGGGGGCTTTTCCTTTTGCTTGTTTTACGGGCATCATGAGGAGCTGATCTAGCACTGAAATCCTTTTTCCATTTTTCTTTCCTCTGACTGTGTGATGATGACTTGCCTTTCCACCGATCAGACTGCAGGGAAAAAAAAAAAAGAACAGGACTTAAAACACAAGTAACTACTATTATTGGAAGGTAAACTGTGGAATGCTTATGCCAACCTTGGCATTCTTTGTGCAGCCACGTGCGAAGTGGCCTTCCTCGCCACATTTGTAGCATAAGGTTGGAGTTGTGACAGCACTAGTTTCCCTGCGTTGCTTGGCACATCCCTATAATAGAAGTTTCAATGTTAATCACCTGCCATGAGAAGCAATACATGTGGCAACAGTAGAGATTAGATGACTTATAATAAGCATTAAAACTTACCAGACCAGAATGACCAGATTGGGCACAATTATAGCAGCTAATGTGTTTTGGACAATTGTCAGAGAAGTCAGAACAACATAGATGGCCCTTCTGATTACACACGTAGCATCTTATTTGCTGCATAATAAAAATACAAATATTAAGGGGTAAGATCTTCTACATAATCCATGACTTTGTGACTCTAACCTTGCAGCTGGGACACTATTGCACTGCACAAATAGTTAAGTATTACACAGAGGGCACCAATCTTATCCTGTAAAACATGTTGTAGATTAAAAATTGCACATGCAAGTTTCAGGGATCCTGTTATGGAAGGGAAGGCACAGCATAAAATTTACCCAGTTTACTTACAGAGAAACATCATACATATATCAGTCACCTATCCCACAACAATTTGCATCCAAAAATAAAAAATCTAGCTCATATTCAATTCCTTTATAGGCATTTTTCTTCAGACCAAACACAAGAGAGAAACAGAGACTGTGAAAAACAAATGCCAACAAACAAAAAAAAATCCCACTATGGCAACAAGATAACAAATTAGCTTAAACAAGAGAAATAAGCACTACCTCGATATCATCTGGTGGGTAATCATTGGTACATCCAAACATATCATGACCTGTTTCTCCACATCTTAAACATAATGTAGACTGATGATCAATCCTCTTGTGCTTATCGGGGCAGTCCTTCGCCATATGGCCTCCTTTTTTGCAGATGAAACAGTCTTGACCCTGTGAAATACATTAATGGTTTATTGATTCTTGAGAATGCTAAATGCAGACAGACACCATCACAAAAATCATTACAGGAACAATATATACAGATAATAGTACCAAAACAGATTAATAACACAGAAGATTGAAACAAACAAAAGAAAACTTGATCATTCTTTACTTTGAATACAAAGGCAGGCATGAATAGGGAAAGGAATATATCACAAAATCATTTGAAAGTATAAATCATATGGATAAAGATAATGCTAGTGCTCATAACAAAGAAATGCATGCATTCATAGAGAGGCAGGAGCTAAACAGAAGGCAAATGTTTTTAGTAACAAAGTTACAAGATATATTTCCTTTTTCTGCTAGAAAATACAGGTGTTCTTAACAATTCAATGCAGATATTGTAATACTGTTACAAATAATAACAAACTTTAGATATATTTTCTTGAAGACATCACAGCATGGGTAAAATACATTTGCAAGATTGTGAAATTGACCTAAACAAGGTGAAATATGTTAAGATTAAAAGAGTTGAACTATCCTACATAGAAACATCACACTCAAACAACAACAAAAAAAGGTTGAGCTAGTCAAGGGCATGAATGGACATACCCAAGTCACCGAAAGTGATAATCCCTCGGAGATTGGGGGACCAACCTGCGTGCACTGCTTTGCATTGTGCCCGAACAGCCCACAAACAAAGCAAGGCTTCTTCCGCTTTTCCATTGGGCAGTTTGCAGCTACATGACCTTCCTCGCTACAATTAAAGCAAGTCTCCAACAATGTTTCCCCAGGATCAAAGTATCTTGGTATGCGCTGGTCACCAGTAGAAGCAACATAATGGTAAGCATACATATGCAGCACAATAAAACACAATAAATTCAAGGAGCACAAATTCGCATGTCACTTACAAGGAGCTTCCGCAGAACCTTATTGTCAGATGCAGGGACATCAGCCCCATCTTCAGTTATCACAGATTCTGCTGTCCCAATTGGCCCCTCCTGGGTGCTACCTACCTGAAGCCAAAAAGATTAAATCCACTCATTACTGCCTCCAAAGGAAATAAACCTAGCATTTTGTTCCCAAGTAAGGAACAATGATCTCAAAAGGTTTTTAACTTAATCCGCAGCAAAAGAAGGCATTTGGGATATCAGTCTTCAATTTCAAATGAAATCAGCTGATTCTAACCAGCAACAGCATGACAAGCAAAGATGCTCATTTGCACTCCTAATCAGCTTAATTCAGAAGCTTCCCCGAAGCTCACAATAGAGGGGGAGTAGGCACTAGAGAGCGCTTAGCTTAGCTATAAGCATTGAACCACGAATTTCACTGTTGAATTGAACACAACACCCGCACTAGAGGGGAAGTAGGCGCTAGGCAGGAATTGCTTAGCTATAAGCAATTAAGCACTGAACCTTCACTGTCAAATTGAACACAACACCCATACCGAAGGAGTAAGAGCAGCTAGGGGAGGGAAATGCTCCACAAGCCTCAAGCTTACCTCCTTCTCTTCCTCCTCTACGGCGGTGGTGGCGGCCGCAGCAGCAGCAGCAGCCTCGGTCGCCTGCTTCCGGCGCTCCTTCCTCTGCTTCCGGCGCTCCTTCCTCTTCCTGTTGTGCTTCCTCCGGGGCTCATCCGCCTCAGCGAGCTCCACCACGGCGTCCTCGTCCACCTCCTCGTCGCCGGAGGACACGGAGAGCAGGTCGGCCAACCCGGGCACCCCGCCGCCGCCGGACGCCCCGCGCCGCGTCCTCTTCTTCTTCTGCTTCCTCCGGGGCTCGTCCGCCTCAGCGAGCTCCACCACGGCGTCCTCGTCCACCTCCTCGTCGCCGGAGGACACGGTGATCACGTCGGCCAGCCCGGGCACCCCGCCGCCGCCGCCGGACGCCCCACGCCGCTTCCGCTGCGCGCGCGCGACGATCTCCAGGCTAAGGTCCTCGTTCCCCAGCTCGTCGTCGTCGTCCTCGTCGCCGCGGCGCGGCTGCCGGGGAGGCGGGGAACCATCTTCGTCCAGGTCTGGGTCACGCCGCGCCCTTGGGCGCCAGCGCTGGGCCATCGGCGGCTGCGGCTGCGGCGGCGGGCGAGCGGCAGATGAAGAAAGAAACCCTAGCGCTCGATCTGGAGGCGGCGCGGAGAAGTCGGATGGGGAAAACCTTCGTCTGCTCGTGCCGTCGTGCGGGCCCGAGAGCGCGTGCCGCTGCAATCGTGTGTGGGCCCCGCTCGTCAGGGGTGTGATGTGTCTGGTTGTTTTTGAAAAAAAAAAAAAAACTCAGGATGTGGTTGCACGCCTTAGAAGTGTTGGGTTGAGTTTTAAAAAAGTGTTTGGTTAACTTTCAAAAAAACAAGTGTTTGGTAATTTGTTAGGTGCAGACGTGAATATATAAGCTGAGTTTGTGTGTTTATAGCTTGCATCTAAAGCGGTACGGTTATTAGACACAATATGTTGAAAAGATCTCTTCACAAGTGTATGTTGTATGTATTTGGCCACCAAAGCTAGTACTTAGTAGAGAGCGAGTGAGCACATACCCGGCGCTATTTTTTATGTGGAAAATAAAAAAAAAACTTCCCATCCATGATGACGACAAGAAACAAACATATGAAATGGTACAATAAGACCCATTCGTGATGGTCGTAGGATACATTGTAAATGGAAAGAGAGGATACATCGGAAATGAAAAGAGATGAGTGCATTATCACCACACGTGTAAAAAAAGAGTAAAAAATCCTTCTCTATCTTCTTCTCATCCCGGTCCTCTAGAGAGACTCATGTCACTAACAATGTTCTTGTCAAGTGATCTCAAGTTAGCATGCATATACATACCTTCCTTGGATGTTCTCGTAGGGCGGCGAGCTCACCAATGTCTTCCTTGGATGTCCACCATTAGGCCCGGTTGGAGATCGATTTTTTGTAGGAGGGATTTGATTAATCATGCTTCATGGGTGATGGCTCTAGATTAATGGGAGGGGAAAGAAAGGAAGGAATGGTTGTTGGGCTAATTTTTATTTTTATGGGCTCTAGCTTACTACCTCTTTTTCTCGACATTGTGTACAAAACTTAAGAACTATGTCAATTTCTATATGGCCAACACTTATTTAGGTAGGATAGGATAAATTCTTTGTGACCTTATAATAGATTGTCTACTTTACCTCAATCTAAAATTATTAGGCTTTCGCTTGGCAAGGAAACTTAGTGGAGTGCTTACCACCTACATGAGCGCTAAACCGAGCTAGATTCATATCAAGGGTTTTTTCTTATCTTCGGGACACCTCTCGCATTGATAAACCATATTGATAGTCGGGGTGACATGTTTAGTCATGCATGAGCCTGTTGATGACTTCATGTAATCCCATAATCCCACTCATCACGATGGCCACCTCCATATTCTTCGGGCTATAAAAGCCATGCTATGAGTTTCTACATCCATGCCGGCTCCCCGAGCACCACCCACCTCCGCAAGATTGAACTCCTTGATCTAAAAGTATGTACACATCAAGAATCCACCTTAACGCTCTCCTTCATTGTGGGCATGAAAGTCCTACTTTGGGTTTGGTAATTACAAACAACATTTGTGGACTAGGTTTAGACATACTTTTGTAAAAATTGCATACCTCCAAGTTGGTGTTGCTTTGTGCGACTAAGAGTTACACACGGGGCATGTAATCTCGTGAGATCACACCAAATTTGCATACTTCTATATTTAACAATTTAATTATTGGGTGCTAATGTGGTGTTAACAATGAATTAGATAACGGTTCAACCTACCTAATCACATTTACTTTTGTTATGTTTATACTTGTTTATTTAATATTTTTTATTGTCTATTTGAACAATCAAGTTCTTAATAAACAGTTTGGGCCTATACGATATAATTAACCTTCACTTACCACTTTAACATTTTTTATTAAATGGCCAAAACTATTGTTTTGACCAAAACTATTGTTTTGACTAAACCCCCCGTGGTGGCCCGCAAAATGCTTATCATTGTATGCGAGGAAAAGAATGTACACCCTACACGATTTTTGTGAAATTCTGCATTAGGTCCTAAAAATCTTAGATGCTTTCAATATTAGTTTGTTTTATAAAAGATGGAACTTTGTTTAGTGTAAAGCCATAGCGGTGGATGACTTGTGGGCCTCTCTAGATGTGTTAGAGCGCCAAACCACCTCTTGAATAGTAAAGCTGCAGATAAGCCGTCCCCAACTCTTCCTCCCCCCTCTCCACCCGACATCCAATCGATCCGATCCGAACCCGCGCCATCGCCCGCGGCGCAGACCCCTTTCCTCCGCTCCGGCGCCTCGCCCACGCCGGTAGGGAAAGGGGCCCCTTCTCTTCTATATAGCGGCGTAGGAGTCTCCGGGATGGCCGCCCCATGGCGCGTCGTGCATCGCCATCGCGTTGCGCCGCGGGCAGACCGTCCACGATCGTTGAAGCTCGCCATGGTAAGTCTAAATAAATGCGATCCACTTCATCGCCATGCGGATCTGGATCTTTCCCTTCCCCGCCGCCCCTAAGTCGCCCACGAGATCAGATTTTCTTCTTTTCGCCACTACCATAGCTTCGCCCCGCCTCGCCTTTGCCATGCGACCATCAATCCTATAGATCCGGACTACGGCCGACACCGCCAAAAGATTGGCATTGGCTCGGCGGATCGTCTTCACTTGAATTCGACCTTGAGCATCATCTTCTACTTCCTGCGATGGCTTTCTACTCATCCCCGGCCGTCCGGACAAGCTCTTCATCAACGACTCTGCCGACCCACCTTCAACCGCTCGCTCAGGCGGTCGGTCCATCCGGTGTATGCCCTTCCGGCGCCCTACGACCCCTCGCCAACGACTTCGTTTTCTTCGTCGTCGCCCACGTTGTGTTCTTGTGCTCATTTGGTCTTTGGACCTTGTTGTATTCGATCTTTCTTTGGAGGACCGTTCTATAATTTGGTCGCTTATAGTATATAAAGTTGTTGTAAAAAAAAAAAACCACCCATTGAAATCTTAGAGGCAAATTATTCAGATTTAATTATTAGATGATATATAAGGCTGTAGAATTTCTAGTGTCCTTTTGAAAGGATACATGTTAGGACAAATCAGACATCAGATTATTAGAATTAGAATATAGCTATAGCTAAGGGGTTATGTACATTTTTATTTTAATTTTTAATTAGATTTTTGCTCAAATTCGAAAATAACCTAAAATCCCGAAATTACCCTTTCCAATTGGCTTCCAAACTGCGAGCTTTTCTCGCACCCGTACTCCCCCCCTCCACTCCGGCTACGAGGGCTGCTCCTCCGCCGCGCTGCCTCCGCCGTGCCGCCGTCGTCTCCGGCTTCGGTCCCGGACATCTCCTCGCCACCGCTGCCTGCGCCGCGGCGCCGCCACCACCGAAGGAGACCCAGTCGCCTTCATGACTACGGTGACTCCTCCCACTGTCGAGGTACGTAGGCACTCACGCGTCGTCCACTCCGTCCCGTCCTCGCTGCTTCCCCATCCCCTTCCCCGCCGCCGTACTCCTCCGTTGCCTCCCGCCCGGCGAGCTATCGATCGGAGTGGCGCTCCTCGTCTTCGTCCCTAGGGTTTATCGGATCTGACCCCTCCTCCCGTTGCCCTCCTCGCTTACAGCATGAGGACGAGGAGATGCTCGTGCCTCGCCAGGAGGTGGCCGCCGCGGACACCGACGCAGCGCAGCCCATGGAAGGTTTGGTCGTGCCTCGTCAGGAGGTGGCTGCCGCCGACACAGACGCAGCACAGCCCATGGAAGGTACTGTACGCTCTTATCTCATTTTGCTGCCTTGCTTCAGTTTGATTTGTAGCTTGGTTTGGCAATGTGCCACATTAGGAACTTGGTTTTGTGTGCTGGCATTATCCTGATTCTCCATATGGACTGTGTTTCATGGCTATTGACAGTGGTGGCACAGACTGAGGTGGTGAGCACGGCGGAGAGCCAGCCTGTGGAAGATCCACAGACATCGCGGTTCACATGGACAATTGAGAATTTCACCAGATTCAATGGGAAGAAGCACTATTCAGAGGTTTTTGTTGTTGGTGGATACAAATGGTTAACTCCTGATCCCTTCCAATTGTCCTGCCTGCAGAAACCATTAAGTTTTTTTTCCCTACCCCTTTTTCCTAGTACCCATAACATCCGTTGACCTTCATGCAGGCGTGTGCTGCTTTTCCCCAAGGGGAACAATGTGGACCACTTCTCAATGTACTTGGATGTTGCTGACTCAGCCAACCTTCCATATGGTTGGAGCCGCTATGCTCAGTTTAGTCTTGCTGTTGTAAACCAGATCCAGCCGAAGTATACGATACGCAAAGGTGTAGTCTTGCTTTATGCTGTGTTTATCCACGTCTCCTGCCATAAATGTGCACTTGAATGTAGAGGGAAGAATGTTGAACTAGAAAACATTACATGCCAAAGCAGCACATATAAACATGGGAGTAGAAGTGTTTGAATACACCACTATTCTCATCCAAAACATTTTTATGACTTTTTCTGGAAAAGTTACTGGTTTTGAAGATTTTCTTGCATCAGGTGGAAACCAGTTAATCTTATATGTATAGTGATTTTGTCACCATTTAACTTTTATGATATCATGTTGGATGGGCAATGTAGACATTCTTGTTGATAATTTACCATGGTCCTGACCTACGTAGCCGAGTATTAGGTCTCTGATTTGAAATATACCTTTATTCCTAAAATCTGTAATGAAGCCCCAATTAAGTCCTAGATTTATAACTTGTGTCATTTATGCAACTTTATAATTAGATAGAGTAAAATTGTTAGCTTCTAAGTCTTTTTTTAGAACACGCTTGTGTATCTCTATATTAAATAGAGAGGTTAGCTTCCAGCTTGCACCATTGTTGTGAAAATCCACCAATTTTGGTCGGTGAAATGGTTAGACTATCACCATGTAGGTGACATTAGTGGCATTAAGTGATTAATCAGTGCAAATCTTATTATCAACTGTTTTTTGGCTGATCATTACAGTATATGACGAAGAATAAACTGCAAATGCTATGACAGATTATGTTTTCTAAGTGATATTTTTCTGTAACCCTAGCAAACAAGTTTCTGTACGTACCAGCTGGGTGGCAGACCAACACCTATCACCAAATTTTTGATTAGACTGGCCTAGGTGGTTAGCCAGGAAGGTTTCCATATAACATGCTGTCCCATGATTGATGATGGATTGTTTTTTCTGTCCTGTCTATATTTACTTGGTATTGTTGCTACAAAGTTTACTTGGATATTGTTGCTACTTAACCTCTGCTCCATTTCTGATTATTGCAAATGCGCACAATGCAACTTTTCAAGTTATGTTGGTGATTAATAGAATGCATAGTGTTCTTGAGGCCTGCTTTATCGCCTTTGTTTGCCAATGGTTCTTGCTATGGATGTTTCGTCCCTTTCTGCAGATACCCAACATCAATTTAATGCTCGTGGAGAGTGATTGGGGTTTCACATCTTTTATGCCTTTGAGTGAGCTCTATGATGCAAGTAGAGGTTACCTTGTGAATGATACTGTTGTTGTGGAGGCCGAGGTTGCTGTCCGTAGAATGGTTGACTATTGGACATATGACTCAAAAAAGGAAACTGGTTATGTGGGTCTGAAAAACCAAGGAGCTACCTGTTATATGAACTCCCTTCTACAAACACTATACCATATACCGTACTTCAGGAAGGTGTGGTACTATGCCTTCTACATTATAGGCATTATTCCTACTGCACTTCACTGATTTTTTTTTTTTTTCTGCTTTAAGGCTGTGTATCATATGCCAACCACTGAAAATGACATGCCATCAGGAAGTATTCCCTTGCGCTGCAGAGCCTTTTCTACAAGCTCCAGTACAGTGACAGTAGTGTAGCTACAAAAGAGCTGACCAAATCTTTTGGATGGGACACATATGATTCTTTCATGCAGCATGATGTACAAGAGCTCAACAGAGTTCTCTCTGAGAAACTTGAGGACAAAATGAAGGTAACATATATAGTGGAACTCGGATGTAGTTCATTTTACCTTTTATTAACCTCACATCTTCTTAGGGCACTGTCGTAGAAGGAACGATTGAGCAATTATTTGAAGGTCACCACATCAATTACATTGAGTGTATAAATGTTGAGTATAAATCTAACCGCCAAGGAGTCCTTTTTATGGTATGGGCTATCCTTTACGTTGTTTGCTGACTAAGCAATGCCTTGGTAGCCCAAGTGGTAGCAACCTTGGTTGCAGTACTAAGTAATGCTATATGCCCTTGCAGATCTTCAACTTGATGTCAAAGGTTGTCGTGACATTTATTCATCGTTTGATAAATATGTTGAAGTCGGCGTCTAGAGGGTGATAACAAGTATCACGCAGAGAATCATGGTCTACAGGTAACCACTTGCTATTCATTGAGATGGAAACCGGCCATAGTTGGTGTATTCATTAAGATATATTTATGTGATTTGTGAGCTTCAATATATTCATTTACTCAGATAGTAAATAACAAAATTATAACACAGTATAGACATATAATGAACATGTGGACTGCATGTGATATTCCTTGTACTTCCTGTTCCTTTTTCTGTTTGATGACGTTTGTTAGTTGTATGATAACCTTCTCTTTTCTTCAGTTCTTTTTTGAATATATATCTAGTGACTGGATTCAATCATGATATCGTAGGATGCAAAGAAGGGCGTTCTTTTCCTTGATTTCCCCCCTGTTTTGCAACTACAGCTGAAGCGCTTTGAGTATGATTATATGAGAGATACCATGGTTAAGGTTTGTTCTGGATAACTTGCACTTTGTTCAATTAGTTCTATTGTTCATGTACTTGTAAGATCTGCTACACCAAATGAGCCATCTCATTTAGGGTACGCTTGAGGTGTGCAGCAATTACAATCAATCTAAATCGAAATGTTTTTAAGACCTAGTCTTTGTTGAGATTGTCATGTCTATTAATTCTTGCTTGCCCAGATTAATGATCGCTACGAGTTCCCTCTGCAACTTGATCTGGATAGAGATGGTGGCAAATACCTTGCTCCAGATGCAGATCGAAGTACAAGAAACCTTTACACTCTTCATAGGCAATGACTTTTACCACTTACTATACATCTTTGTATGGCTTTAAAATGAATTAATTTATTTACAGTCCTTTACATCTTTTTTTTTTGTTGAAGACGCCTAACATGTCCTTTTTGTTATGGTCTTTGAGAGTTTTGTGGCACCAGAGTATTCTAGTTATTTGTTCCATCTTAAACAATCACCATTTGTTTTACCAACATGCTATGTGGGGCATAGGTTGCTACGTAATGCTATGCTTAAGTAGGTACTCCCTCTGTCCCAAAAAAGAGTCATTCTCACTTCCCAGAAAGTTAGCAAATCTTCAATTTTGACCAAATATATATAACAAAATGTTAATATTTATGATACATGATTATTATCATTGGATAGATCTTTGAATATACTTTCATAATAAACTTATTTGGATATACAAATGCTGCATGTATTTTCTACAAACCTAATTAAAGTTGAGAAAGTTTGACAAGCACGCATCCCATAGCGACTCTTTCTGGGAGGGAGGGAGTATATGCTTAAGGATATTAGTCAAATCATGTGCAAATTGGAGCCAGATGAACATGCAGATTTGCAGACACTGCCATGGCTACTGTTTTCGATAACCATCACACACCAGTCATATTTTTCTTCTTATTTATTGTGTAGAGAACCAGTGGCAGTTTGTTAGAAACGTATTTTCAGTGCCATTATGTTTTGTGGTAATGTAATTTGCAAGGGTACTTATGTAGTTATTGGGAGTATAAATGAATTGTCCACCTCTTCCCATCAGCTTAAGCTTTTGGGTTGAACTGGTTGGTGCATGCAACTCAATATGGTATCAAAGATAGAGCTTCAAGTACTAATCCTGGTTAGCACAATTAAATAAAATAATTGTTGCTTGCTCCTATTCCACGTCTGAGGCCTGACGGAGCCTCCACGTGAGGGTGAGTGTTGGAGTATAAGTGAATTGTCCACCTCTTGTCATCAGCTTAAGCTTTTGGGTTGAAGTGGTTGCTTCATGCAACTCAATAGTAGTATCTAGGGTAGTAGCGTGTTTAGGTATTTCACTCTGTGCAGGGGTTGTTGTGGGGATTCATCTCTTGTACTCTATATCTACACTTCAGTCCTTTTTTCTTCTCCACCACATAAGTGAACACTTGTTTCTTGCATATTTTTTGGTGTACTAATAGTCTAATAATGTTTATCTACTTTTATTCAGTGTTCTTGTTCATAGCGGTGGGGTACATGGCGGTCACTATTATGCATTCATACGACCAACTCTATCTGAGCAATGGTAGGCTTTTTGTATTGGTTTATTGTTGTGGTACACTTGCTTAACTAGTTGCTAGATAATTTTTTTCATTGCATTTTCCTTGTGCTTAATATTTAATGGTTGACTAGAACTGTACTGACTTCCATTCTTAATTTCGAGAACTAAAAAAGCTGACTAAAATCCATGTTTCTGACCTGCTGGTGATTACCTGTGAATGGTGCAGTCATGTTTATAACTGTACAATTGTGGTACTGTAAAGTGTAGCATAAGCCTTTGCATACCAATTTGCAGTTTCAAAATCTGTTTTCCCCTAA
Organism: Hyparrhenia diplandra; assembly: GCA_015847255.1. Taxonomy (NCBI): domain Eukaryota; kingdom Viridiplantae; phylum Streptophyta; class Magnoliopsida; order Poales; family Poaceae; genus Hyparrhenia; species Hyparrhenia diplandra. Next base: position 85,539 of record JADLZK010000187.1, read on the forward strand.
CCAATTGACTATGAGAATGCACCCATTTAATTGGTTCTGATTTTTGAGGACTGTTGGAAACTGCAACTAGTTGTCTATTAGAGGGGTTAGTTACGCTTAGAATACATATTTGTCACTGCACCCAATACACATTTGCACCCTCGGCTGCTTGTAGTCCCACATTCATCAACAGTTGAACAACATCAGGCATGTCTTGAAAAATCCTACTAGAAATAATAATATGCTCAATTAGTCCTTGATACAAGTTCAAGGAATAAATGCATACATTAATGACCACTTGCACCCTGTTTCGCTAGGCGCTAGGCGGATTCTAGGCGGCGACCCGCAGCCTAGAGCTTAGTCGGGATTAGGCGAGCCTAGGCGTTTTCCTAGGCGTTGCCATATACATATACATACCTTGCCATATACATCATATATACCTCTAAAAAGAAAATTCAGGGAACAAGTGGGCCTTTTAGTCGAAAAAGGAAGCCCATCAAAGCAACAAACTGTTCAACAGCCCAACAGCCCACCTCCCACCTTATCCACTCGCCCAACGCCTCCGCTCTCCTCATTCCGTCGTTCGCCCCCCGGCGCTTCGCTCCCCTCCTCTGCTCCGCCCCCGCCATCCCAGCCCGCCGCCCGCCGGTTGTCTCCGTCCTCTACCTCCTCCTCCTCCGCTGTCGCTGCCGCCGCCCGGCCGTCTCTCCCGCCCCTGACCTGACCTCCACGCTGCCCTGCCATGGCGGATCTGGCCACCTTTCGCCAGCAACAGGCAGCCGCCTAGGAACCCGCTGCCCCCCACCGCCGCCGGCGGTGACCCAGCCCGCCTAGGGTTCCGCCCTACCCCCATAGGCGAGGTGGGGACCCTCCCTAGCGCTTAAGCGCGCCGCCTGGGCGCCGCCTAGTGTAACAGGGTATGAGCCACTTGAACTCCGCACAATAACTATTTTTTTTGTGGCGTTGCAGCGTCCTGTGGTGCTGGGGTATGCCTGGACGCCTAGGTGATATGGCGTAACTGCGTAACTAAAACCTTGTGGCCCTGGGGCACACCTCAGCTAAAGGCGATGACTAGGTGACGCCTCAGAAACCATGACAGCAAACCTTTATGTCCAAGCAGTTCGGGATATGCTAGAAACAAAACCAAACAAGGAGCAAGAGGATAGAAGTAGTAAGTAATAGGAACAATAATAAAAGAAATTGCTACCCTAGGTCATTGTTCATGGACTTGGATTGCTATTCTCCATGTGCTCCTGTCCAAGGATAAAACATGCAAACGGCCCAAAATACAAGTGTCTGGGTCTCATCCGAAGGTAGTAGAGGCGCAGAATATAAGACTGGGAACTTCTAGCGACAAGACCCTCTCTACCGGTCCCCTCCTCCATAACCCTAGATCTGCACTTCTTCTGTGGCACCCTGGATCACTGTTCTTTTCGTGGTGCTGGTGCCCTGGGTCACCATTCTTCTGTGGCACCTCAGCTAACTCTTCCTTCCTAAGGCTCTGATCTATCTATTTCCCTTTGAATCCAATCCCATTCCTGCTAAATCATTCCACTGATTGTTGAGGTATGCAATACATAGGGGCACAGTTTAATCTCTGTTCAGTATTTTTTGTTGCTATACTGAAATGCTTGTCTTTGTATGTGAAAGCAATCTATGCTGCATGATCTGCATATATTCTTGTAAACTGTCTCCAAATTTTCAGCTCATGTTGTGCTTAGGTATAAATTTGATGATGAGCGTGTAACAAAAGAAGATGCTAAGAAGGCTCTTGAAGAGCAATATGGGGGTGAGGAAGAGGTAAGTTCTGTTTGATCTTTTTATTCAAGGATAAATGTCTGCAGTCTATATCTCATCTACTTATCACCATTGTTTATGTTTCTCTTTTGGATTAACAGTTGCCCCAAGTAAACCCTGGTTTCAACAACGCTCCATTTAAATTCACGTAAGTATTCAAACGCGTATATGCTTGTTTATATTCGTGAAAGTGACAAGGAGAAAATTATGTGCACTGTCGATGAAAAAAGACATTGCTGAGCATTTAAGGGTATGCACAACTGTAGCATTATCCCTCTACTTTTACTGTGGATTCCATTTTTGGTATAGTTTGGTTGAGAATTATGGATTTGTGTAGGTAAGGTTGAAAAAAAAGAACAAGAAGAGAAAGAACACAAAAAGAAAAGAAAAAGCTGAAGCTCATCTTTACACCATAATTAAGGTCTGGATCTATGTTTCTTTCCTATTGATCTCATAATCTGAAATCGAGTTTACCTTTTTTTTAGCATTAAATTCTGGCAATGGCATATAAATCTAGGTAGCTTGTGATGAGGATTTGAAGGAACAAATTGGAAAGGATATATATTTTGATTTGGTGGACCATGAAAAAGTCCGCAATTTCCGTATACAGAAGCAAATGCCTTTTAATTCTTTCAAGGTAACATGCTTTCAGAACTCTACAATGGTTTATTTTTATTATAAATTTATAACACAAATTCCATTCTTGTTATTGATATGTGGAATTGGATTCGACTTTTGTTGTTTATTTAACTTTTATTGAATAACTGTTTAATAGGAAGAAGTTGCCAAGGAATATGGCATCCCTGTGCAGTTTCAACGCTTCTGGTTGTGGGCCAAGAGGCAAAACCATACATACCGGCCTAATCGTCCATTGACCCTTCATGAGGAAACACAATCTGTAAGTTATTTGTTCATTTGTTGCTTCAAAGTGCTGGAGCTATATAGATTATTCGGCAGATACTGGGCGCGTAACTTTTATTTGTTTCATTTTCATGCCATTAGTAATAATGAAATCAGGAACATAATGAGCTGAAGAACAGAACCAGTGCTTGGATAAGGTTTAATAGTTACCGATTAGGGGTGGTCTGCAGATTTGGCTCATGCAATTCTCAAAAGCTATCTTTATATGACCACTTTTATATCTGTATCTGATCGTCATTACTAAGTATTAGGATTCATCTCAGGCACTCGTATCAATGTTCTATATTGTTATATGATGTAGTATAATATGTAAGATGAACATCATGAAAGACAAGAAATCTTTCATCATTCTCAAGGATTGTGCCTGTTCCCAAACACTAAGGGTTGGGATAACTTTAGGAATTGGTTGAGTTTATATATACTTAAGAAAAGGAACCTTTCAGGAATTGGTTTAGCTGATATGGAATACTTTGCTTCCAGAAAAAACAACTAGTAGCTCAATCTGTTGTGTTTAGTTGTCAAGATGCGATAGCAAAATTGTGAAGAACTTTGTGGAGCCTTGCACTTGTTTATGTGGACCTTTGCAGTGTTATTTTTTTTGTTTTTGGTCTTCCTTTATTTCCTATTTTAATTTTATGTGATTATATCTCATTCTTTTCTATCCCTGCTTAGGTGGGGCAACTGAGGGAGGTATCAAATAAGGCACACAATGCTGAGTTGAAGCTGTTTTTGGAAGTAGAACTTGGGCTGGTAATGATGTGCTTGATTTGTGCTTCCTTCCTGTTCTGCCTTTTAATTATTCTAGTGTCTGCTGTGGATTTCTTACCAATCTTTGTCTACCCATTTAGGATTTGCGGCCGCTCCCTCCTCCTGAGAAGGCCAAGGAAGATATTCTTCTTTTCTTCAAACTCTACAACCCAGAAAAGGAAGAACTTTGGTATATCTTCTGTTTTAACTGATAACATTGTCATCTTGTCCTAAGTATGCTTCTTTATCCTTCATTAAAATAAGTGTATCATCATGCAACTCATGGGGTTGTTTCATCCATGTAGTTATATGGGGAGGCTCTTCGTGAAGGCCATGGGAAAACCTTCAGAAATCCTGGCAAAACTAAATGAAATGGCGGGTTTTCCCCTGATCAAGAAATTGAGCTTTATGAGGCAAGATTGAAATTTTGTTTTGATATATTTATATTTATTGCCCTGATGATTTATCCACTAGTGCATTGTTGTCCAGATGCATTAATTCTCTCCGTGATGACCTTATGATGGGTACTGTGCTTAAGTTGTTCCATTGGTACATATGCAGGAAATTAAGTTTGAGCCAAATGTGATGTGTGAAATTATCGACAAGAAAAAAACACTTTTCGTTCTAGTCAGGTTTGTCAATACACTTCTATTCAAAGGGATGTATAACTCAATAAGGGTTATTTATTGAATTATTTCCAAAACTTCTCAATATTTTAGCTTGAAGATGGGGACATTATCTGTTTCCAAAAATCACCAGGAGCAGACTATGATGCACAAGTGCGATATCCAGATGTTCCTTCATTTTTGGAGTATGTCCATAATAGGCAGGTGTGGTATCCGTTGTCCAACTTGATTACGGTTTTGTACTGTATTTGTTCTTCCGATTTTCATATGATTTTACTTCCATTTGTAAGCTATTATTGCACATTCAGTTGGACACATCTATTTATTTATGGTCATGTTCCAGTTCCACATCATTTCTGTTATGTTTTAGGTCACTAGAAAATATACAGTGAGAATTTTTATTTGTATTTTTTTTCTCCTCTTCTAATGGAACTGATCTATCTAGTGTACCATGTTTACTTTTTTAATGTGTATCCACTTTACTTATAGCCACAACCAAGCCTCTGCTGATTGCTTTTTCATTGTATTGCTCCAAACTATATGCTGCCGAAGGGACGTCTGTTCATAATGTCCATGCATTGTTATTAAAACCTGCTTTCTCATCATGTTCCTGAAGTAACTGTTGTGGTTGCTGCAGGTTGTGCATTTCCGGTCTTTGGAGAAACCAAAGGATGATGATTTTTCTTTGGAATTGTGAGAATTCGCTTATTGTGCATCGTTGTTCGGTGAAATAGTTTAATTGAATATATATATCTCACCCAATATGTTTTTTTTTATGCTTCAAGGTCAAAACTTCATACCTATGATGATGTTGTTGAGAGAGTTGCTCGCCAACTTGATTTGGATGATCCAGCAAAAATTCGGCTTACATCCCACAATTGCTACTCTCAGCAACCTAAACCACAACCTGTCAAATATCGAGGAGTGGAGCATCTGTTGGACATGCTCATCCATTACAATCAGGTTAACCTTTTCTGTTTCTATTGGTCAATATGAGCATGGTTTCTGTGTAACAAAATGTGTTGGACTTCCTACTAAAGCACTATCTTGTACAGACGTCTGACATCTTGTATTATGAAGTGTTGGATATACCACTGCCAGAATTGCAGTTCCTAAAAACCCTGAAAGTCGCATTCCACCACCCTACGAAGGATGAGGTTTGTTTTCCTGCCACACACATATGGTGTACTGACTAAAGTATTTTGTGTATATCTTCATATGATATCCTTTCTCCAGGTTGTTATTCATAGCATCAGGCTTCCAAAAAATAGCACCATCGCTGATGTAATAAATGACTTGAAAACTAAGGTAAGCACTGCATTCCCCTCAACCCTTTACAAGTGTAGTTTTGTTCGTCAGAGTTACACTTCAGCGGAACTAAGCTGACACTATTGTGTTGACCCTGAATATTTCCATATATCCTTGTTACTTCTATTAGTTCTTTTCCTTGATGTTTGAGACCTGTGTGCAGTGATCACATTTTGGGGGTGTGCCCCTATGGCCGTACCTATGTGTTTTGCTTGCTACCTAAAACTTGTTAGGCCCCCTCAGCAAGTATTGTTGCCAATGAACAAATAGACTAATTCTTATTGAATGTAGCAAACACTAAAGTAGGTAGGTGGGTCATCCCAGATGTAAGGCTTGTCTTTTCAAAGTCTTATACAACAATAAAAAGAAAAAGGACATTTTGTAGCTCTTAAGAGTTAAGACATGAAGAAAAAAAAAAAGTAGCAGCAGATTGAGTGCCTAGCCTTGTCTGGTAATCTAGTTAAAGGGTCTGGTCATACTTGTATTATCACTTATAGTTTGCTATCAAACTGTACTAGGCATTCCACAAAGACTTGGATTTTATTAGTTGAAATTTGTCCCACAGATACTTGATTTAGATCTACTAGGAGTATCAATTGTCCTTGTGTGCCACATGCACCCATTAAATGTGGCGCCTAATTCCTTCATTACCTGCATTTGATCTAGCGAAATCATACCAAACTACGCATACCTAGTAAGAATTAGGGAAATGAAGAGATTGAGGATCAAACGAACCTGTAGCAACTAGCTAGTGCTGAGGGCTCCTGCATTCTAGAATCTGGTAGCAGGACGCGGTGGCTGTCGGGATCTAGTGCTGCCTCGCTGACGCCGAGGTCTGAGTACTCAAGCACTGTGGCAGAAGGGCAGCAATTGTGGTGAGCTCTGCCGGCTGTGTGGTTGTAGCTTGGAGTTAGAGCACCGAGCAGCAAGCACGCCTTGACATGGAGGGAAGGAAGCGGAGAGCAGGAGAATGGAGATCAGGAGATGCGAATACGCCATGTGGCCGTGACACTGACTCGTGGAGGCTGGAGTTGTTCGGCTGCTCCATGCATTTGTTCCTGCATACGTGAGTGGCTGAGTAGGCTGTTGATCAATGCTACTGGGCCTCAAGAAATTGATTTGGGGCAAGGCGTTCGGAGCCCAGTTTCGCCTCTACCGGCTCCACCCCTGGATATAATGGGGGGCATCTACGCATTTTCTCGTTGATAATGACTTGTGGTTTGCTAAAATTCATGTCTTTGTTGGATGGATGGAGTAAAAGCTTATTGTTTGGTGTGAATGTGGGTGTTGTTCTGGTGCTAAACCCTTTTCTTTTCTTAATACATAATAATGATATGCAGCTCTTTTTGTGTGTTCAAGTGAAAAGTAAAAGCAACAGTGAAGTGGCTTTTGTAAGGTTTCTCTTGGTGGTTTGGTTCATTAAACTTTCAATTGTACTAATCAACAGGTTGAACTGTCCAGTCCCAATGCTGAACTACGTGTGCTAGAAGTCTTTTACCACAAGATCTATAAGGTACTTTGGGCCATATGATACATCATTAGCATTACACAATATACATTGATTCTTATGTTTTATTTTCTGGAGAACGGAGATTTTGTAACTAGTGTAATGAATTCTTCTATCTTCTGTATAAAAAACTATCATTTTATTTTTACTATATTCATCATCGCTACTTGCTAATTCAAGTTTTTTTCATAGATCTTTCCACTACAAGAGAAGATAGAGAATATAAATGATCAATATTGGACACTACGTGCTGAGGAGGTGTGTAATAATTTTGTCCATTATACTTGGTGGCTGTAGTTCCAATCTGAAAAGTTCTAAGTAACCTCATAAGCGTGTCTATCAATTGGTGTAGATTCCAGAAGAGGAGAAAAATATAGGTCCAAATGATCGGCTAATTCATGTTTATCACTTCATGAAAGATGTTAATCAGACTCAGGTAGTGCACTTATTGAGTTATATTTGAAGATAGCTATTCAATATTTTTAATGTCAAGAATTGACATTGTTTTGACCTACAGCAAATTCAGAACTTTGGAGATCCTTTTTTTCTGCTCCTCCATGAAGGTGAGACCTTAGCAGAAGTCAAGAAGCGCATACAGAGTAAACTGCAAGTCTCTGCGATGAATTTTCCAAGGTGATCCATCTATTGAAGTTTCTTTTTAATGGATGGAGTGACAACATATTAGTATTAATAAATAGCACTGCTATTTTCTCTGTAATGGCCAGAATTCAGATGCCATACTTTACTATCAAAATTTATCGATTGTCTCAAAAATTTCCAGTCACTTGTCAGGAAAAAAGTCCCGTCTATCACAAGTGAATTAGGTGCATATATTTTATGTCTTATAGAATGATTTGCCGGTTTGCCCATTATTTTTTTGAACTGTGATAGCAAAATCATATAACAAAGTGAGATTCTTTTGATTTTTGTAACTTCTGGGTCTTTTGGGTTATTGCTATTGCTTTTCTTTTCATTGTATTTCCCTTTCTTTTTACCTTGAGTTGCATTGCATATTATGCAGCTACAGAACTTATATACCTGTTAATATTCATGTGAGCAGTGGAAATTTGCGTTTATATCGATGAATCGGCCAGACTACCTCCAGGATTCAGATGTTATATCTACTCGCTTCCAGGTAAATTGTTTGATGTTGCCTACACACGTGTCTAGCTGTTTCCATGCAGTTGTCCTGTTTGCTGATCTTTGTCATCTCTGATTACTACAGAGGAGAGAGGTCTATGGAGCTTGGGAGCAATATCTTGGGATGGAGCACACTGATACTGCACCAAAAAGGGCTTATACAGTGAATCAGGTATGCTACTTTTTTTTTTGTTGAAAACAACGCTGTCAAATTTTCTAGTGTCAATTTTGTGCACCATACTAGTGTCATCATAGCTTAGGCAATCATGCTGTGCTTTACGATCTCAAATAGCTGCATCTTTATGTAATCCTTGCTATTTTCAGTGAATGGGTTAAAGAATCTTTGAGCCTGCATGATAATGTATTTTTGACATTGTTGCCTAGAATGGTTTTATAATTGTGACCACCCAAGAAAGACACTTGAATTTTTCTTCAGATATTTGCTTAGACTGTCATTGCACCGATACATGCCCATTGAATTTTTATGCACTTCACTGTACCATTCATATCATGTTTTGTATTCTGGTTCTCTTATGTAATCCTAACTTTCTTCCGGTGATTTCAACTACCTGCAGAACCGTCACTCGTCACGAGAAGCCGGTCAAAATTTATAATTGAAATTTCTAACTGGTCTGGCCTCATGGTGAAGGCCTCCATATGAGAGGAGCAGCTAGAAAAGGGAGGATAAGGAATTTATTCTGCAGGGAAAAACCTCATAGTTAGCCATTCGGTGCGCCATGGCCATCTATTCCAGTGCTACTGGCCGGCCACTGTCATCTCATCTATAGCAGCCAGCTCCCATAGCGATGTTTTTTTTTTTTTTCGTTCTTACAAGATTTCCCTTCTTTCCCCCGGTGATGGTGTGAGTGCATTGATGTCTGTTTCGGTTGGGTACAAGGGTGCTCCGAGGGCAGAAATTATTACTTCATTCTTAGAGCAAAGTTGGGTACATAAGATTTTGGTAGGAGGCGTGTATACAGGCAGGCGGTATAGTTGACCCCGCATATGTTGTCGTGTACTGTTGTTGATGTAGTGACAGTGATTGACTGTAAATTGGTTCCAATTTCCAGCTTCCATCCCATATCTGAAAGAGGAGAGTAATTTTGGTGCCTTTCAGAAACATGCAATATTTGACGTCTTGTTGCATGAAACTACAACTTGGTCAAGGAACTACTGTTTCGATCTCCGTGAAGTACCATCGAAATTTTGCGGCTCCGTAAAATACAATGGAAAGGTCTCAAAGGTTGGGGACCGTGAACTGAAAGTACCATTTTCCGTTTAATTGAAATGACGGTGCTGTTGTCTGGGACAAAAAAAAAATACCCCGATCAATAAGCATCTTCTCCGGTGAACAATGAAACGGCTTCTCTGATGATCGATCATCCAACAAAATCGCTTCTCTCATGATCGATCGTCCAGATTAGTCTTGCGTGGGGCCCGCCTGTTCGATCCACGTCGTCAGCCTGCTGCACCGCACGGGGCAATTGCTCCCGCGGCAAAACGACCTTCCCCAACTGTACCGCACGCACGGCTGCATTGCATGGTTCAGCCATCCATCCGTCGGGCATCATCCCCGGCCGGCCCGGCGTTGTGCCATGGCTCGAGATAAGGGACAGCGACACGACGGCGCTGGCGCTGCGGTGCGCCACTACGTGGGAACCGGGAACGAGTCAGACGAGGAGGCGGCATGGGTAGTCGTGTGGCTAGGGTGGTAAAACAAACTTTTTTTTGACAACTTGTGGTAAAAAAAACTTTAATTTAGCCTAGCAAATTTTAAAGATCGGATCAGATTAGGATTGAGCCGTAAAACGATGTAATTTTGAACTAATAATGGAAAGAGTCGTCTGTAATATTGTGAAAGAAAAAAGGACCAGATTTACCACCCTCGTTGTGGGGCGTGCGCGTCACACACTGCTGTCAGTTTCGATGGCTGTTAGTTTCGCAGCTGTTAGCTGACGGTAGCCAGTCTACAATCCGTGGGCGGCAAAGCGTATATAGCCTTGTCGACAATCCGTGGGCCGACAAAGCATATCGGCAGGGACCCGAGAAGTCGACATGCTACAGTGGTAATAAAAAAAAAAGGATTGTAGAAGTCAAAAACATACTTTTATTTATGGGACAGAGGGAGTATTCTAGTAGGGTCTTAAACAAGAATTCAAATTATTAAAACATTTATAATTAAGGACGATTGAACGGTCCACGTATTATTCGATCTCGTTGTTAGCGCCGGATGGTTTAGAAACTATCTCATGCTCGGGTAGCGCTCAAATGACACGTTCGAGTGCTAAAGCCTCTTTTAAAAACCTACACCGTCTGCTTCTGTTGGTAACGCCCCGATTTCCTCTTCCCCTCAACACTCTTGTGTAGCGTGTGTGCACTCTCACTCTCTCGTGGCCTCGTGGGACAATCGGGTGACCGCCGCCTTGTCTTGCTGCTTAGTCGCAAGCGCCATCGGTCCCCCATCCGGCGATCCCAACCTTGGGTGGGCAGTGTTGCGGCGGCCGCTTGCCCGATGCCTTGGCCGATGTCGCTCCCCGCCCTGTCGCCTAGGGCCGTCTTAGGGGGTGGGCAGCCATTGTTGCTGAAGCTGAAGAGCTAGAGTCGTGGCAAACAAATCCTTAAAAAAGTAGATTGCTAGACCCTTGTTGCTTATTTGCCCAAGGGCCCATGAAATTATTGAGACGGCCCCCGAAAGTGTCGCCACGGTGGTGAACGCCGACTCATCACCAATAGCCGGCGGTGAGGAAGGAGGTTTGGGGTCTAGTGCGAAAGCACGCCGGTAGCTAGGGGAGACCATGCCTAGGGGTCTCTCCGCCCATGTTCGGTTCGCCGGGTAGCTTAGACTCGCCGCAGACCGGAGACAAAGAAAGGCATCCCGTGAAGGTCACGACATCAGTATAGCCTAAAAACTCTCTGCAGCGGGTGTCCTAGATGTCCTCCAGCTCCGTACCGGCGCTCCGGTAAATATACAGCGATACCGCGGGTTTTTCTAAACGCCTGTGGTCCCACCTCGCACCCGGGAGAAACGGGTGAGAGAGGTGAAAGAGAATGCATGCAGCGGGTCCCACTATTTCAAGCAACTAAAAAATGTTTTAACCGACAAACTAAAAAGCCAATTAAATTTTGATTACACCATTGAATTCGTTTCAATAAATCCTTCAAAACAAGATCTCACATTGATGTATTTAGATAAAATTACAAGTAGGTCTCACTTGATGGTAGTTAGTATAAGTAGAGATATAAAGGAATGATGGGTGCGGAAGAAAGTGTGGCGAAAAGGAGAGAATCTTCAGCCAGGATGTATAGAGGGAGTAAATAAAGGAACATGAGTGCGGATAGTCTTAGCCAAGAACGAGCACCGACCAGGTATGCACTCCTTTTTTCTTCACTTTCTTATGTGCGACACCGAGCTCCAAATCCCTATCTTAAGCTATTTGGCTAATTCTCTTTGCGATTTGATCTGATTGAGTTTATACATGCCTACTGATGCCTGCCTCCCGATTGAGAGCAGTAAAAAAAAAAAAAAAAAATCGAGTTTTCAGATTTTCACCAAACAAGGGAGATTTGTTTCTTGTTGTCAAAAAAAAAAAAAGGGAGATATGTTTCCTTGCGGGTGGAGGAGCCGATGGTGGAGGTCTGGAGGAGCCGATGAGCTAGGGGAGGCTGTGAGTGCTGACGGAGGAGCTGTCGTGCACACGACACTGTTGAGTGATATCTTTTGTGGATCTTTCTGTACTGCGAGGCGCCACCCTCGTCGTCCTCTCCTCCCTCTCCGGTCTCTTGCACACGGCCAGCTTGGGGGGGGTGAGCGACGGGGGAGCTACACGGCCGGCCGGCGACGGCGCCGTGTTGTCCTTGCCGCTGTTGTCGTGCTGGGGCTTGGCCAGTGACACGGTGAGGAGCACCATCACCAGCGTGAGTCACACACCGGTCGGGTTGGCTTGATAAAGTTGGTCGTCGGAGGTTTTAGTTTATCTCGGCTAGTTTAGCTTAGCTCCTAAAGTGAAGCAGGGCCGTTCCCCGCCGGCCATACATGCTTATATAATCAGCTGATACCATCTGATTATGGGAAAATGCATGATGCTAAAGCTAATTAAAGGCACCTGCATCCGTCACAATATATGCAAAGTGACGTTGCAGGTTGTTGAGAGACACAGACAGAGCTAATTAAAGTGCGATATGATGAAACTAACGACGACCGCATTTGCATTGGCTACCCGCATGCCGAACACACCAACGACTAATTAATATAAATTTTATCCTTCAGTCGTCGAATAATTAATCTGATGCGGCGCGCACGTACAGGGTCCGGCCAATTTGTTAATTAGTCGCAAAGCATTGGCTACCATAATTGCTTATTTTTAAAACAGAGAGATTACTATGTATATGTATACTAGCTAGCTTTCTTACACAAACATGTATACTAGATTTTTAAAAATACTAGTATACGTACACCAGATTTTGACCCTAACCTTCTTTTTTTTTTCTGAGTAAAGATTTTGACCTAACCTTGAAACAAGTACTTATGTGTACTCGTTTTCTTAACTAGTATACTGGATTTTGACACAATAACCTTCAAAAATGAATATACACATATATACAGATATACTAGCTTTTCTGAACTTAGTATTATACTCTCTTCGTTCCAAATTATAAGTCATTTTGACTTTTTTGTTTCATTGATATGTATATGTACTAGCTTTGATTTCGGCTCATGCAATTACTGAGTCTCAAAAGTCAGTACTGCTTGCAGGGATTTCGAGTTTCACTAAAAAGCTAAGGAGAAAGCTAAATAATAGGTTAGCCGCAGAGGTTAGGTTCTGAAAAAAAAGAGAGTATATATACCTATCCAGAATGTAGCACTGACCAGGCCACTAGCTAGTTGAAGTCAAACAACGTGAGTTGTGCGTTTGATTTCAATTCTCAGGTACTCCCTCGTTCCAAATTACAGTTCAGTTTGGTTTTTCTAGATACATTTTTTTTACTATACACCTAGTTATACACTATGTCTAGATTCATAGCAAAAGAAATTAATATCGAAAACCAAAACGGCCTGCAATTTGGAACAGAGGAAGTAATAAATTGCTGTCTCTTTACCCCGCACACTATATATAATCTCTCTCTATAGAGTTAAAAACACCGGCAGTTCAGTGTGTACCATCTAGGTCCATGAACTTTAAAATGTATATCGAGTAGTTAAACTTGTTAAGTTGTTCACCATGGGTCAAAAACCTTCTTAATGGCCTGGGTATAAGATTGCTTATCTGCTATACACACTGTAGGGCTGTTCAGATGACGGTTTCTGCAGACGATAAGCCAGCTAATGTTGTTTTGTTGTGAGCGAAAAACACCGTAACTTATCATGGTTGGTAAGTTCAAATGATCATTGATGAGGGCATCAGAAAGCTAATGAGCGTCAACGCCACACTGTCACATAATAGGGAGCAGATTATTAATCAGAAGGAGCGAGCTGCTTTGAGCGCTCTGTCTGTGCGGCGTGCATCATGAGTGCGAACGACGACCGCCTTTTGGCCGTCTTTTGCACAGACAGAATTCGAATAATCTGACGCGGCGCGCACAGCCGCGCGCACGCAGCTACCTCCACCAGCCACGCACTACTACATAACAAGCGCCGGTGAGATGCAGCGTACGATCACTGATCAAGCATTGCAGTTGCAGCTGGATCCATGGCTTCTGCTGTAACGCGGAGCTCTCTGTCTCTGTGCCGTCGTGCAGGCCCCTGCCACCTCGTCATTCTTCTTCTTGCCCCTAGCGGCGACTCCTTGCCGTGTCGTCGGAGCTGCACCGCCGCCGGTTGAGCGTCGCGGCGAGCCCAGGTGGCACGTCGTCGCCGTCAGCTCCCTGCTTCCGAGCACGGTCTGCAATGGCAGCGCAGCCAGCTCAGGTGCCTGTGACTTCATCGAACTCTGAATGCATCATATCATATACAGTGACTTACTAGGCATGCTCTTGTTTCTTCCAGTGACGTCCAACACGGCGGCTCTCAGCGTGGTGCACCGGCACGGCCCGTGCTCGCCGCTGCTGCACACGAGGCGGCGGCGGACCACCGCCGCCGTCACACGCCGAGATCCTCCGCCGTAACCGGCGCAGGGTGGAGTTGATACACCGGAGGATCATGGCCAGCGCGTCGTCGGCGAGCAGCGGCGTGTCCCCTGCCGGTGCGCTCGGGCACGTCTCTGGGCGACAGCAACTACATCATCACGGTCGGCCTCGGCACGCCGGCGAGGGAGTTCTCGGTGGAGCTCGACACCGGCAGCGACCTGTCGTGGGTGCAGTGCGCGCCGTGCAGGGGGCTGCTACAGACAGCGGGACCCGCTCTTCGACCCGGCGCGGTCGTCGACGTTCTCCGCCGTGCCCCTGCGGCGCGCCGACGTGCCAAGCGTTCGCCGCGCAGAACTGCTCGTCGTCGTCGGCACCGGGCGGCAAGCTGCAGCAGTGCGGCTACGTGTTCCCCTACGCCGACGGGTCCGTGGCCAAGGGCAACCTCGTCCGCGACACGCTGACGTTGTCGCCGTCGACGGAGACGCTCCCGGGCTTCGTCTTCGGGTGCGGCCACGCCGACACCGGCGCCTTCGGCGTGGCCGACGGGCTGTTCGGCCTCGCCCGCGACAGGGTGTCGCTGGCCTCGCAGGCGGCGGGCAGGTACGGCGCCCGGTTCTCCTACTGCCTGCCGTCGACGTCGAGCGCCATGGGGTACCTGTCCCTCGGCGATGGCGCGGCGCCGCCGGTGAACACGCAGTTCACGGCGATGGTGAGCCGCAGCGACACGGGCATGCCTTCGCTCTACTACGTCAACCTCGTCGGCATCCGGGTCGCCGGCGTGGCGCTCGAGATCCCCCCCTGCCGCGTTCATGAGGGCCGGCACGATAATCGACTCCGGCACCGTGGTCACGTTCCTGCCGCCGGTCGGCTACGCCGCGCTCCGGTCGGCCTTCACGCGGTCCATGAGCAAGTACAAGAGGGCGCCGCCGCTGGACAATCTCGACACGTGCTACGACTTCACCGGCGTCGCGAGGGTGAGGATACCTGCGGTGGCGCTGGTGTTCGCCGACGGCGCGACGGTGAGCCTCGACGCCGTAGGGGTGATGTACGTGTCCACGACGGTGGCGCAGACGTGCCTGGCGTTCGCGGCCAACGATGACGAGACGTACGTGGGCGTGGTCGGGAACACGCAGCAGAAGACGTTCACCGTGGTCTACGACGTGGGCAACCAGAAGATAGGATTCGCCGCCAAGGGCTGCAGCTAGCTCAAGTTTGCCATACATAATTAATTATTGATTAGACCATATAAAAATCAAAAAATAATTACTCCTTACTTACATGTACGAATACAAATATAAGGCTTTCTGCGTTTAGTCAAAGTCAAAA